>RXOD01004514.1:0-21181 GCA_005223375.1 Amoebophrya sp. AT5.2
TTTGTGGGTGCTGAGTTTTGATGCCGGAAATGAAACCGGAAATGGGTTCTTTCTCCCTTTAACAAGAAGCAGGACGACCACATCCACCATCTGGAGGGCGACCTGAAGGACCTGTGCGCTAAGGTGAAGGCACTGGACATGGAAATCCACCCGGATCGCAGCAAGGAGGGGACCGAGGGGGTAGCTTCCACTTCTGTCGAAGGGGTGGCTTCGACGACTGCAGCCGGTCATGTTGATGCGGCGACCGCATCTACTTCGGGACCGGCGTCGGCGTTCAGTGCTGGCGTCGCAGGCCTGAAGTCCTTTTTGGCGGGCATCCACGGCGGAGGAAGGGGAAACGGTAACGGAGACGGAGCGCACGACGACGGCACTGCCGCTGCAAAACGCACGCACTCGAATTCCTCCTCGGCGTCCACCTGGAGCGGTTCCTCGTCTTTTCCGTGTTCGATGTCGCAGTCGATGACCTCCTCCGACGGGGTCGCCTCCGATCCCCCCCAGGACTCCCTAGCAGCACGGGGTGGTGTCTCGTCTTCCGCGGTCTTTGATTCGGTGTGGGAGGAGGACACGGAGGAGCTGATCAAGAACCTGTCGGCCTCGTCCTCGACCTCCGTCGACGCGAAAAGACTCTCCTTGATCCGGTCCTGCATCGACCTGGAGCACGACAGCGCCGGCGGGGTCGAGAACCGAGCCCTGGACTTCGAAGAGAATAAGTTTATCCACATCGGAAACCCAAACACGGACCCCCTGAAACTCAGCTGCAACCCGGCGGAATTCTCGGCTTCGAAAAGCGCGATCGTGGGCGACGTCAACGTGCACCCGCGCGTGTCGCCGCGGAAGCAGAAGGAGCAAGGAGCCGAAAATAAGGAGAACGTGGCGGTCTGGGGCTCGTTGGAAGGAGATAGTGGCAATGCTGCGGCTGGTGCGGGCAGCGGGCTGGGGGGCAGCTCGGGACATCGGGCCTCGCAGGACCGGGCGGCGAACAAAGGCGCCGCGTCGGCAAGCAGAGAGGGCGCGGCGGGAAGCAACATGTGGGCGGGCGGGAAGCTGGAAAGCACATCCGGAGCGAGTTTAACAGCACAGATTCCGTCGCCGCGACCGTTGGCGGAGCGCGCGGTGGGAGGATTTTTGAAGCGAGTGTCGGGCGCGTGGGAAACGCTCACGAACTTAGACGTGGATCCGCGAATGCTGTGAGCGTCGCTACTCGCAGGTAAGTTGGAAAACCACAGACGGCGAGGACCGCTATTGAAATTTTAATCAACAAATACTTGTCTGACGCCGGCCTTCGACCTCACGTACCATAGCCCATTGGAACTAATCTTGCGCAAAGCAACCATCGCCAAATCTCCGAAAGACACTGCTCTTTCTTGCGCCAAGATGGCCGACGGACCACAGTTAAAATCGCTTCTCGCAATCCCCCTGGCGTCTATGGAGGTCGAGCTACAACAGCGATAATAGTGTAGAATAATTGTTTTGAGGATATCGCCGCGTAGCCGTTGTATGTTTGTATGAAATAACTTCCAGAAGTGCTGTGTTTAACGACACTGCGCGACTTCTTCTCAGCGGCAAAGCGCCCTCTTCTAGTAGTACCTTCTCCCTGTCCCTAGCCCTTTTTGTTTTTCAGAGAACGATCACTACAACTACTCAAAGACTTCTAGTACCGCCATTCATTCTTGACATTGTCACTCGCCTTCGCCACAACCAAGTACAGCAGCTGCGCCTTCGTGTAGCTGTTTTTTCTTTTTCACCTCAGGAAGCAATGAATACCCTGACCGACGGACGAGCTTGACCATGAACCCCCTGAAGAGCGGACTCGTATATTAGTGATGTAGGAGCCTGGCCCTGGCCCTGGTTTTCAACTCCGTTACTCTTCCTACGTAGGCAATATTCGTAGGCCGCTTCTTCCCAGTGTAATTTACCAACGTTCTACTTCTATGGTCGACGTGCGCCAGGTGGTTTGATCGACTCTACGCGATGGAGGAGGGGGGGAAAAGTCCACCGCGACAAGGGTTTTCATTCAACTCACCCCGGATTTTACCACCCAGGGCATAATCATCAGCAAAAACCTGCCACGAATTCGCTACGGCATGGATTGGTGGCTTCACTGTGGTACTACGCCTTCTTTTGGGAAACACTACGTCCGTACAGACGCAATTTGGACTGAAATTGATTCGCTTGGAGACCACGATGAGTATACAGCGGAAACCAGATGATGCACTGCCTCAATTTGGATGTATTTAGTGAGTTACGCGTGTTCCACCTCTCTGTCTCTTCCGGAGAAGAGCTGACTTGGTTTTTTGGACTGGACTCGTGCTGGTATACTATCAATCTAGGCATAAGTTCTAAGTTCCTTGCTATCTCTTTCAGCAATGACTTATTCACTCAGGGGTTGGACGTGTCCGGAGTTCTTGTGCCAATTATCGGCTCTAGGCGCTTGAGAGATTCAGATTCGGTTTGCATTCTTCGAGTGTGGTCAGGCCGTGATACAAATTTTGCACCAATTTTCAGTTCCGCCTGTATTCTTGGTGGATCCTACATCGCAAAAGCTCCTGCGACTTTGTCGTACAACTACAACTACTCACACTGCCCGTGCTCGCTCCTTTAGCCGCTCCGACAACGATAAAAACCATCTGCAGAATGCCGTTCGTGCGTACGCCCGCAGCAGAGGTTTCGGGGCGCCGCCCGGCCTTCCTGTATTACAGGCTACTGGGAACAAAGGGCAAGAAGAGGGTGGTGCTGGTGCATGGGATGAGCGCTCGACACTGCGAGTGGTACGGCTTCGCGGAGGAGCTGCTAGCGGACAACGAAACCGAGGTCTGCATCATCGACCACCGCGGTGTAGGGTTTTCGGTCGAGGACGATTTCGACGATTCCGACGCGGAAAGCACAGCGAGCGGTGGAGCGATCGCGCGATCCCGTTGCTGGTGGCGCACTTGGAGCATGGACGGCTTCGCACGCGACGTACTGGACGTTGTGCGGTTCGGAGCCGGATGGAAATCCTTCCATCTCATGGGGCTTTCGCTGGGAGGGCTCATTGCCCAGCAGGCGGCCCTGCTAGTGGCGACGGAGTTTGACGATTCCCTGAAAATAGAATCGCTATCGCTGATCACGACAACAGGCAAAATCAATATTGGCTTCACCGCACGGGGTCTCCTGCCGCTGTTCTACAACGGGTGGCGCCTGTGGGGGTCGGGCGCAACGTCGCGGCAGAAGAAGGGCGACCAAAGAGAGAAGCCCGGTACGAGGGGGGTGTTTGACCGCAGCGATGAAAATCCCGCGGACAAACCTGCTAACGGTGCGCCGCCCGTACCGGAGATGCCACGGAGGTCCAGCGAGAACGAGGAGGAGTTGCAGACGCGTCTGCGATACTTGGAGACGCTGTACTACGACGGCTACTTGAAGCGAAGCTGCGTCTTTTCCTTGGACGAGTTGGCGGGATGGGACAACGGGGGAGAAAGGAAGAACGGTGTCGTGCAGGAAAATCAGCTGCACTTCTCTCGGCCGCTATTCATTCGCCAGCTTCGTGACGTGCTTCTGGGTATGGTCAACCGGAAAAAGAAGGAGTACGTTGACGAGAAGGTGCTAGAACTGCTGGACAAAAAGCAGGGCGAGGACAGAAAAGCCAATCCAAACGCGGAGGAAAAACAACAAGAAGGCGTAGCGCTGCAGCAGCAAAAATTTTCGTGGTCGTCGGTGATGACCACTTTGGCATTCTTGATGTCGCGCGGACGCGTCGTGGACGACGAAATTTTGGAGCTTCTCGGCCTACAGGATGCGAAGTCAGCGTTTGCGTCGCCGTTTGCGCAGCTGTTTGATGGCGTGAAGGCGGGACAAGGTAGAGCAACGGCAGACTCGGATGCGCGGCCTGAATCTGTTGCGGCAAATTTTTCGCCTAGTGTAACTTCGACGGCCACATCGCCTTGGGAAGCGTTCGGCGCGGCAGGGCAGGGCATACGGATTCGGAAAACGGGGGCCGCGACGAGGGTGGCAGAGACGACGAATTCCACTGTAGGAGGTCAGGCTGCAAATAACATCGTCGCTCGGACGCAAATAGCAAAAGTAGAAGACCACCAGGCGCCCGGGCGGAGAGGAAACCTTCTGTCGATGGCAGGAGGAAGCAGTTCATCGTCATCTTCCTCGAGGTACACCGTTGATACAGTGGCTGCCCGCGAGCGCCTCAAGTCACTGCTGACTGCGAGATATGCTTCGATGCTGCAAAACAAAGACCGTCCAGAAAACGCGAGCGCGCAGTCGTCTTCGAGCGGCCAAGGTGCGCGTCCGTCACCGTCTAGCACCGCGCTACGTGTGAGAAACTTCGCTGTCGCAAGCTCTCCCTTCTCGCTCGTCTTGAAGCAGGTGAAGGCGGCGGTTTTCTTCAAGTTCACGCGCGAGGACTGGGCAAAAATACGGCGGAAGGTGGGCACGATCTGCGTCCTGGGTGCCGAACACGATCGCATCCTGCCGATAGCTGCTTCGCAGGATCTTGCCGTCAATCTGGATGCGGATTTCTTCGTGCGGTTTGAGAACAGCGCCCACATGCTTTTCGACGAGCAGCGCACAGTAACGACCACGGTCCTGCGCAACGTTCTGAGCCGAGACCCACAGAGCGAAGCCTCCATCCCCGGCGAGGGTCTGAAGAGTCTGCGCGTACGACTCTGCAGGGCGCGGACGGGGGTGAGGGCGGGCGGGACGCCAGCGGCAATGGAGCGGACCAAGGCGGGGCTGCTGCGGACGTGGCTGGAGCAAGGCGCGAGTGAGGTGTCGCTGTTGGCGGACAAGTCGGCGATTTTCGACCTCGATGTGGCAAACATAGTGATATCCACGAAGGGACACCACCACCGAAACTCGGCGAGTCTGCTAAAGAGGACGCAAGCGAAACTTTAAACACGTGGAGTTACGAACGTCGCCCGCTTACCTGCCGCGCGGCTCACTCTCAAAAAAAGAAAAAAAAATTCGCAACCCCTGCTGTTCGCGTCCATCCATGCGGGTTTGTAGCGCCTTGCTCCTGCTCGCCCAGCGTATCATAAGATATATGAACCGAGCGAAACGTCGTGGAAGAGGAAGTCTACTGCGTGTGCTAACATTGAGAAGAGCGAGCGAAGCGAGATTATTCAGACTCTTCGAGTACCTTACGAAGCTGCTGGGAGCTCGAGCCCCACACAGATCGAGAAGGTAGTTCGCGCATCCTCACTGCGCATGCGCGTCGCGCCGGTAGGTGGTTCCTCACAGCACCAAATGGACGGCGAGGAGCACCTTGCCGCCACTGGAGGCGAGGTTTTGGAAACGCCGGCAGACATACGGGGTCAGCCCGCGGACGTCCTGCCGACGGCAGATGACGGTCCGGTTTCTCCAGCAGTCAAGGCACCTCCGGACGCGGGCGTCGCGCCAGAGAACGACGGCGCCGCTGCTGCGTCCGCAGCAGCAAAAGTTCCCGACGCAAGGGCCGTTTTCGCGGACTACGCGGTTCAGTTTCGCGCTCTCTATTTCAAATCCTTCCTGACGATTCGCAACTCGCCCTCCGTCCTGTGCTCCATCTGGCTCGTGCCCGTGCTGTTTCTTTTCCTCCTCGAGGGTGTGCGGCAGCTGCAGCGCCAGCCCCTGAAGGTTGCGGTGTTCGAGGATACCGTGGTTGACAAGGCCGCCTACCCGCGCTGCATGTACTTCGACCAGTACTACGCCGAGTTCACGCGGCACAACGAGCTTTATCCCTGCTTCAACCTGCTCTACGGCGGCGCGGCGGGCACCGGCGGGGACGTGCGCGCAGCCGCGGTCGCCGAGCGGCTGAAAGCAAACATCGGTGAAGCCGCAGGAGCGGACCACGGCTTTCGCGCGAAGCAGGCGAGCTCCGAAGACGAGCTGTTCGCCGCGGTGTATCGCGAGCCGGGGCGGTACGACATGAGCGTGTGGTTCTCCACCGACACAAAGTACCGGTTGTGGGTGAACGACACGGCCGGCGAATTGTACGAGCGGTACGGCGACTATTTCCACTACGTGAAGGCGCAGGCCGCAATCGAGAACGCGCTGCTCGAGGTGCAGGCAGCATCCGCGTCCTCTGCACCGGTTACTACGTCGGCTGCTCCTTCCCTCGACCTGCTGCTGCGGCGGCTCCCGAACATCGACCCGGGGATGCCGACCAAGCTCGAACTCGAGTACGACTTCAAGGCGCGGAGAACGTTTAGCTACTTCGACGACATGGGCGCCGTGATCATCCTGTTCGCCTTGACCCTGTCCGGCTCCTCGGTTATGCACATGGTCGTGCGCGAGAAGCGGGCCGGCACCCTGAAGCTGATGCGCGTAATGGGACTCCGCGAGATCTGCTACTGGCTCGCGTGGCTGACCGTCTTCATGCTGTTCTTCCTTTTTGCTGCTGTGATATTCAGCGGCTGCGGGAAGTACCTGACGAAAGTGAAGTTTTTCACCCACTGCGACTTCGGCGTGCTCGTGTTCGTCAGCTGGTGCTACCTGAGCTGCTACGGCGCGGTGACGCTGTTCTTCTGCAGCTGGATCGTGAACTGGTACGCGCTGCTCGGCACGCAGATCGCGCTGATCGCGTTCCCCGTGGTGTTCTACGTGTTCATGACCGACATCACGTGGTCGCAACTAACCGTCCCTCAGGACTGGTGGACGCGGCAGTACCACCCCGACAACCAGCCCGTGTGGATCGTGTTGCTGAGCTTCATGCCCTGGTGGCACCTGGCCAAGATTGTGCAGAACATCTACGACGTCACGGGCGTGCGCGAGGGCCGCTCCGCCAGGCACGCGCACGAGCGCTACCACGAGCAGTGGAACAACAAAACGCAGGAATTTACCGCGGATTTACTGTTCCAGAAGGTTGGGTACAGCCAGGATTTCGGGTTCCCGAGGCTCGGCGCGTCATCGAGCGTGCGCCCGGACGCGCCGATGAACTGGACGCTGACGACGCGCAACCCGCTGGCCACGCGGGTGACGAACGGGCACTGGCAGGCCTGGAACGCCCGGGACCGGCTGTGGATCGACAAGGGCGAGTCGTGGTACGCTCCCAGCGTAGGGGAAAACTGCCTCATTCTGCTCGCGTGGGTGCCCTTCTGGCTGCTGCTCACTTGGTATTGCGCGCACGTCTTCTCCGCTGGCGAAGGGAAATCGCTGCCGTATTTCTTTCCGTTTTACAGGAGCTTCTGGCTGCGGCCGGCGTCGGGGGCGGCGATTAAACGGGTCGACGCGGACGACACGGTGGGCCAGACGTTGTTGGAGTCGAGGAAGTCGCGCGGCATCCACTGCCTAAAGTTGTCGAAGGCGTACGACTTTCAGACGGCGCTGCGGGAGCTGTCGATGGAGATGAAGCGGAATGAGATCACGTGTCTCCTGGGCCACAACGGCGCGGGAAAGTCGACGCTGATAAACCTTCTGACCGGTCTGCACCCGCCGACGCACGGGCACGCGTTCTTCGACGGACTGTCGATCGCCGACGACATAGCCACGATCCAGCGGAAGATGGGCATCTGCCCGCAGGACCACATTTTTTTCAGCGATCTCACGGGGCGGCAGCATCTCGTTTTCTGGACCATCTTCAAAAACGCGGAGGTGCGGGCAGCGGCTGCTCACGAGCGTCGTGCGGGGGGGCAGGAGAACGGGGGTTTGCTGATGGCCTCCTCTGCGCTCGAGAGCTCGGTGGACGCGCTGCTGAAGGCTGTGAATCTCGACTGGGCGGCGGACAAGCTGGTGCGGAACTACTCGGGCGGCATGCAGCGGCGGCTCTGCGTGGCGATTGCCAGCATCGGCGACCCGGAGATGATCTTTCTGGACGAGCCTACGACCGGCTTGGACCCAGTGAGTCGCCGCCAGATTTGGGACTTCATTCAGGAACTGAAAACGAACCGCGTTGTGGTGCTCACCACCCACAGCATGGAGGAGGCCGACTGCTTGGCGGATCAGATCGGGATTCTCTCCGTCGGGCGACTGAAGTGCCTCGGCACGAGCCTCGCGCTGAAAAACAAGTACGGCAGCGGATTTCGGCTCTCCTTCAGCCTCGACCTGGCCAAGGGCAGCCGTCACGAAATCCGCAAGTTCGTGACGGAACGACTCCCCGGCGCGAAGGTGCTGGTTGCGGCCGGGACGAACCTCACGATGGGCGTGCCGCGGTCGCTCGCCTCCATCATGCCCAGGTTTCTGAAAAATCTGGAAGACATGGAGACGGCGGCCGGGGATGGGGAAGGAGAAGGAGAACGGGTCATTGTCGAGCACGGAATCAGCAACTCCACGCTCGAAGAAGTGTTTATGAACATCACGGCGGCCGAGCGACCCGAGATGTTCCAGAACCTGATGGGGGACGGCGTTGATAATTTCGACGCGAACGTGAAGACGTGCGTGCTGTGCTGCGCAAACGAAGCGGTTGGCGTGACGGCGTTCACAAAAAAAGGCGTGCCGTTCCTGGTCGACGGCGTGATTTGTCGAGCCTGCGCGGAAGGCCTGCACGATCCGGAAAAAGTAAAAAACGGGCTAGCGAGCGCAGTGCCAAACAACAGCAGTTTGCGGGCTGCAAAGGAAGACCGGGGGAGCGAAGGAAGCGGGCAGCAGGAGGGGGCGAACGGGAAGAACGAAGAGAGCGTTGCTGGGTCTGCGTTCATTCCTGCTGACGGCCCGGAAGAGGTTGCTGAATTGGCTGCGGAAGGCGAGCACAGCGCGGTGCCAGCTCTGCCGGCTGGTGCTGGTGTTGGGGACGGCTGTATCTTTCGAAGCGACTGTGATCGCGTGACGCATGTGGTGAGCCCTGGGACCGGACGTGCAGTGGCAGTCTCGGACGCGGTCGCTGCATTACTGACACGGCACATTTTTGAGCAACGCTTCGTAGACCTCCACGGCGACAATTCGCCTTGTGGTGATCGTAACGCTGTCGTTGGTGACGACTTCTCGTGGCTCAGTCCCTCTTCGGCTGCATCTGGTGGCGCAAAAGTGAGCATATCGACGGACACGTCACGAGAAGTCCATCGCCTCTCTGCTTCTACGCGGGCAAAAAACGCCAACCCGGAGCTGTTCTTCGAGGGCGTTCATGAGATGCAGAACCAAGTGCAGCCTCCGGGTGGCGCTTTCTTGATGAGCCGTCCCGACGGGCAGCCGCTGCTGAACACAGCTGGCCGCCAGATCGTCTGCGACATGTACGGCAGACCGATCGATCCCGATGGCAACGTCCTTGGCCCATCGATCGTGCCGGGCGCGCCACCACCGCCGACCGGGCCCGGCTCTGGCAGTGCTCCGCCGGCGGCTCTCCCCGGCGGCGCGGCGGGGTTTATACCCTCGGGTGGCTCTTACAACGCGGGCGCGGCGGCCTCTTCCCACTACCTGGGCAGCGGGGGAAATCCGGCACCTGCGGCGGCACCCGCGCCACCTCCTCCCGCCGAAGTCGCTATCTCGCCCGCAACCCTGTACCTGCAGCAGTCGGTCGCGATTCTGCTGAAGAACGCCCAGATCCAGATGCGTCAAAAATGGGCGAACTGCGCACGGCTTTGTTGCGTTTGCTGCTGCACTTGCTGCGGGATCGTCGTCGGCCTGCTGCTGGCCGGCGCGGCCACCGCGGTGGCCAGCAAGAACATCCTCCTCACCGAGTACGCGGTAGAAAATCGCTCGCTGCCGAAATCGCTCGCCGGCTACCACGGCGCCGTCGAACACACCCTGTCGCTCCGCACGGACTATTCGAAGCTGTCCGACGTGCAACTACCCGGCCGCTACGAACAGGTTTACCTCGCGAACCGCACGGCCGACATTGACGCGGAGCCCGACGCATACATGAAAGCGAGGTTCAAGGAGCTCAAGCGCGATCTGCTGCTGAAGAACACGGATCTGCGCTTCCAAGCGAACGCCGCGGGGGACGAGGGCGCGCCCGACTTCGGGAATGTCGGGACCTTTCCGTGGTGGCTGCACTGGCAGCTCGGCGAGGAGCACGTGTCCGCCCTGGCCGATGTCCCGAGCGACAACACGTACCCGGCGTTCACAGCCGCCGGGCAGCGCCTCAACAGCGCGGACGAGTGGGTCGCCAAGATTTACCAGCAGAAAGTCCCGGTTGCGGAAAAATTCGGCTACAAACTGAACTACTGCCCGAGACAAAACCTGAGGCACATGCACGTGAACCCGAAAACGGATTTGAGCGAGGAGCTGATGTGGAAAACAGTGTTGGTCGAAAACTACGCGGTGGACGAGAGCAAGTGGTACTATCACGGGCCGCTGTCGACCCTAACATTTGCGAAGGCCACGGAGCGAAACACGTGGCTGGGTGGGTTGTGGGACCAAGGCTACGAATACCACCACGCCTGCGGGCTGCAGACGAAAAGCTGCCAACTCGCAAACTTCTCCTTTTTCCGGAACTACTCGGTGGAGGCGGACGGGGAGCTGTACGTCGACGGTGGTACAGGTGCTGCTGCCTCGGCACCCTCCGCCGCAACGATCGACAACTCGTTCTTTAAGCACTACACGCCTTTGTGTAGCAGCAGCGATGGTACTAGCGATGTGCTCCAGCAGGGCGGGACCGAGGCCAAAACAGTTCCGCAGCTTGGCAACCTGCGAGCGTGGCGGAAGCGCTGGGTTGGCCGGGACGTTAGGGCTCGTTCTGAATCCCGCGGCAGCCCGGGGGCAGCGCGGACACAGACTCTGCGCGCTGTCCAGGCGTTTTGCGGCGGCGAGACGCCGACCGTGGCTGCAACCAGTGCGGTGCACGCAGAGCGGTGCCGGGCGCTGGCGAAACGCTACGCAACGGTCGACGTGTGGTGGGAGAAGGGAACTTCGTCGTCGGTTGCGTCTGCTTCGTCTACCCATCAAAACTTCGACCTGTCTTGGCTCGGCATCGCCGACGGCGCGCCCTACGACGGAAACGCGACCACGTACTGGAGCAGCCAGGCGCGGTACGTGACGATGGCACTGCGGCTCTCGGAGGTGGGGGGCTTCGACGCGGCAGATCCGGAGCAGCAGAACCTCGGTTCGCGGCTGACGGGGCTGGCCGGGAAATTCGTGCACGCGCAGAAGCGCTTCCGCGCAGCCGCGACGCCCGAAGCCGACAACAAGTGCCTGCGCACGTCGGACCCGGCGTTTCCGTCTTACTATGGCTGGAGTGGGGGTGGGGAAGACGACGACGACGACGACGGAGAGGGGCGCGTGCGCAACATGGACGCCCGCGAACTTGAGGGTTTCGTCGCCATGGGAAGCCCGCGATGGCACCGCAACAGCGACAAGCCGAGATACGTGTTCCGCGGAAACTTCAGCAGCTTGCCCGCGGTTGGTGTGGAGCTCGACGCGGCGTCACAAAATGAAACCTCGGCGTCTCCGCAAACGCAGGGCCCCTTCTACTCCGCCATTTTGGCGGCCCCAGGTCAGGGGCAGCAGCAAACATCCGGTGTGAGCCCGACAGACGAGGAGCACGACGACGCGAAGCCGTTCCCCGACGTGGCTCTGACGATCCGGACGGCTGATAAGAATTCTGGGCAGCTAAGCGCAATCGTGCACGTGGCGGCGCGGGACTCCGCCACCGATCCTGCGTTGCTGAAGCGAACCGTTTCCGCGGACGACGACGACGATGGCGACAAGGGCATCGAGGACTTAGATCCTCTTGCATCGAAGGACTCGCTGTTCGACTACGTTTATGCATTGTTCTCGTGGACCAGTGCGGCGTCGGCGGCGAACGCGGACGACGTCGCCGCGGGAGCCGCGGCGGCCCCCACTTCCGGCGACTGCAAACTCGACTTTCTTGCGCCCACCTCCGTGATGCAGCTGCACACGCTTGTCGCTGCGCTGTCCAACGGCATCCGCCTGCATCTCAACCTCCCCGCCGTGGAGGGCGACGTGCTTTCGCACCTCCCGTACCTGTTCCAGCCGGCGTACGAGCTGCTCCCGCCGAGCGCGGGTTTGCAGACCACCGCGCTCCCGATTCTCTCCCTGCTGTGGTTTCCGGTGGTCACCACCAACTTTGGCTACGAGAAGCGCTTCGGCCTGCTGGAGATGATGCGCATCCAGTCGCTGTCGCCGGTCTTGTACTGGGCGACCAGCTACTTGTGGTTTTTCCTCCTCTACTTCCTCATCATCGGCAGCTACCTGGCGCTCTTCTACGCGGTCTCCAGCGACGAATTCGACATGGGGCAGCTGTTTCTGGTGCATTTCCTCTGGGGCCACAGCCAGATCGCGTTGTCGCTGCTCTGCGCCGCGGCCTTCTGGCGCTCGGAGTCGCTCACCGCGGTAACCTACTTTTGGATGTCGGTGGCCTACCTCACGGCGGGCCCGCTCCTGGAGGCGGCGACGGTGGACGGCGGCCCCATGCCCTGGGCGCTGGTGGCGTGGGGGCCCACCAACTACGGCCGCTCGCTCGTGCTGTGCCTGAAATACTACGAGAGTGGGAGTGGTAGTAGCGCTGCTGGCGGAGAAGGCAAGGAGGACGATGGTATCGACCTGTGGGAGCGATTCTCGGCCAGCGAGAAGGACGAGTACGCCGATCTGCTGCTGGTCCAGTTTCTGTTGGGAACGCTGATTCTGGTCGTAGCGATCGCCTGGCTGCAGAATGCTCACGTGGTGTTGCTGCACACGGCGCAGCGAATGGTCGCGCAGCTGCGGGGACCACCAAAAGCAGGGTCCGGGGCGCATACAACAAACCTCGAGGGGGCAGTGAGGGCTCCTCCGTCGGACAGATCCGCGGACGGAGACGACACTGGTGTCGAGGACTCCGACGTCCGGGCCGAGGCGAGCCGCATCCTGAATTCGTCGCCCCAATTCGCGACAGTCGGCGAGGCGGATTCGGACGCGATCCAACTGCGAAAAGTGTTCAAGCAGTACCCCGACGGGAAGAAGGCGGTTCGCGGCGTGAGTTTCGGGGTGAAGAAGGGGGAGTGCTTCGGGCTACTGGGTCCGAACGGCGCGGGAAAGACGTCGTGCATCAACTTGGTGTGCGGGCTGCAGTCCCTTTCGGGTGGCAGCATCTGGGTCGGGGGCCACGAGATCGTCGTGCCGGGGTCGGTGGGCAGCGCTCCCTCGGGAGGCGGTCGTGGTGCGTCTCAGGCGTCGCAGTTCCTGGGCGTGTGTCCGCAGTTCGACTGTGTCTGGGGGGATCTGACTGTGGAGGAGCACTTGAAGCTGTACGCCCGGATCAAGGGCGTGAGCGGCTACCGCCAGGCCGTCCTGGTGCGCAAGGTGGCAGAGGCGGTGGCGTTAGAGGGGGACGCGTTCAAGAAGCTAGCCGCGCAGCTCTCGGGCGGAATGCGGCGGCGTCTCAGCCTAGCGATCGCGCTGGTGACGGACCCGGCGGTGCTGATTCTGGACGAACCGACCACGGGCCTGGATCCAGATACGCGCGCGGGGCTCTGGCGCGTCATCGCGGCAGAAGCCAAGAAGCGGGCGGTCGTCCTGACCACGCACAGCATGGAGGAGGCCGACGCCCTGTGCGAGCGCATCGGGATCATGTGCAGCGGACGGTTAAAGTGCCTGGGGACGCCGTTGCACCTGAAGAACAAATTCGGCGCGGGCTACATGCTGTCTGTAGCCTTGTCTCCGGAGGCGATCTCCCGCCGGAAGCACTGGGAAGGAGAGATTTGTGCGTGGTTGCGTGCAGACGTCGTCAACGTGGAGGGCGCACAGGGTCGAAACGCCAGCATTGGGATTCGCCCGGTGGAGAGTCGCGGCCTACTGTTGCAGTACCAAATCCTCACGCAGGGCGGAAACGGCAACGGAAACAAGAATGCGTCGCCGGGCTCTCCTGCGGTATCCCCTGCAGCCGCAAGCGCAGCATCCCCCTCCAGATCGAGTCAGCATGTGCCCATCAGTGTTTCCCGAATCTTCGAGCAGTTGGAGGCGCAGCGACTACGGCAAGACCTTCCGGTCCGGGAGTGGAGCCTGGCCAAAACTACATTGGACGAAGTGTTTCTCCGGATTGTGACCGACGACGCCACGGAAAACCAGCTAAGGATCCGCTGAGGGGTCAATTAGGCGTCTGGGAGTAGTCACGCATTGATTGGCAGGGTTTCGCGAGATGCTTTGTGGCGCATTGGCGCTGCACTGACACTACTCTACCAAATTTAATGGAAGCATGCACGCAAGAACCGCGTTCACTCCTCCGCGTGGTGATCGAACTTGGTGCTGCTGCTATACTCAAATAAAAGGTCGGCATGTCGGAGATACTCGTCAGCATAATAACCTTTGCCTTTCTGTAGTGAATTGGAATTTTGAAGCCACCTAGACGATACTTCTTTTGATTTGGCTAGGGTCGTTTGCTGTTGCGATGTGACCTTCGACTTTCGCATGTAGATACTCGTCTCCGCAGCTCAGTGCCCGTGATCGGAATGCCAGGAGGTAGACGGAGGCGTAACGCAATCAGAGTTTTTTTTTAGTCCATGCTGATCGACATTTTTGTGTTCTGGTTAGCTTGTGCAGCGTTTTCGCAGTTGATCAAGTTCTCGCTTCTCGTTCTGTGCCGCGCCATCTGTGTGGCAGCCATCATCGGTTCGTGTCTGCCCAGGATCACACGTGAAGGAACAAGCAGGCTCTTACCCCTCGTTTGGCGCCCAGCCTTAGATAGTGTAGTACGTATGCAGTTTCCAAATCATCCCAGCTCACGCTCCAGTCGCGAAAAGCATAGCGGAGCCAAGAGCGTATCGGAGGGAAATTTTTGAGTTCGAGCAGCAGAAAGCAATACCACCAGTCATGATTTCTATTTCCACTTGTGCGCGCGCCGCCGCGATGAAGTCCGCGGGCGCTCGAGTTTCGCGTGAGGGCTTGAAGTTCGACGGTGTGCTTCCGGAGGCTCGCGAGCTTTCTGCCGCGTTCGCGGCCTCCCTCGCACAGAGCCAAAGCTTGTCCAAATGCCAGATCATTGGGAAGTTGCGGCAGTTTGCGGTCGCGGCGGAGCGGCACCGCAAGTTCACGAAAAAGGAGGGCTTCAGTGCCAGCGAGCGGAAGGAGTGGACCGGCGCCCCGTTCTTCCAGGCGTTGGCAGCATCTTCGGAAGCTACTCCCTGTCGCGTGCTGGAATTGGAAACGCAACCACAATCACCAGTAGAATCCGCAGACCACGGCGCATCGTTCTCCGCCCCCGCTGCAGCTTCGTTCTTTGGCCTGCTGTCTGCGCGCGACCTCGCGGACCTTGCGTGGTCGATCGCGATTCTGAAGCGAGTCTCCGGCACCCTGGATCCGCACAGCGAGGCTTTGCTACCCCCGCTCTGGAGGCAACTCGGCGAAACGTACGTCGCGCACCCGAATGACGCCAGCCGCCTGCTCTGGGCGATATCGCAGCTCATAACCAGTGGTCAGGCAAGTGCTACTTCTTGCGCCGCCGATATGAACAGCACTGCTGCTTTCGCTTCTGCGACTGCGACCACCGTTGCGGACCGCGAAAAAAAAACCACATCCGCGAACGCCGTCCTAGTCACCACAGTTGCGGACCGCGTTCTTCGGGCCGTGCTCGAGTCCGCCGGCATCCAGAAGTTTTCGGCGGGCGAGCAGGCTTCGTTCCTGCATTCGTGCGCGAAGATGCGGCTGCCGGCATGCGGCAGCCTGCTGCAGCAGCTGGAGCTGGGCAAGGTGATGCGCCAGGACCCCCTGGACTGCTCCGCGTGTCTGCATGCCCTGGTGGAGCTGCGCGAGCAGAACGTGGTGCCCCGGCTGCCGACCTCGCGGATGGCGGAGATTTTCGAGGCCGTCCGCAGCGGGCTGCTGGTGCACTGGGCGAAGGTGCTGCGCACGCGCGAGTATGCGCAAATCACGTTTTCGCTGGCGAAACTGCGGCGCGGGGACGACGGCGGCACCTTGTGCGGGGAGCTGGGCCAGCTGCTCGCGGCGAAGTTCGAGTCTTTTCCGAGCGGAGCGTGCGGCGGCCTTGACGTGGCCAACATCGCCTGGGGGCTGGCCCGCCTCGGCGGGTACCCGACAGGGAAAGGCCTTTCCCTGATGCACGAAAGTTTGCGCGCGCACGTACCTGCTGCCGACGAGCGCGAACGCTCTAGGAGTAGGGAGCACCACGTTGCAGGCGGAGAACATGAAGTCGGGGTATTTCAGCGAGGCCCCGGAACGCGGCCGCCCGCACACTTTCAGCATTCGAAGCAGCGCCGCAGCACAATGGCCACTACTACGCTGCGCGATATTTCCTGCGTACTTTACGCCCACGGCATCTTTGCCAACAATGGTGCAGGCCTTGAGGACTTGAAACCGTCGGCGGCTCGGTTCGCCGAACTGCTGGTCCGCCATCCCGATTTTTTGCTCAACGGGGAAGGTACCGACCAGTTCGGCCTGGACGCGCAGAGCCAGGCCGTGACGGTATACACGTTGGCCAAATTGTTCGGCAGCAGTGCGGGCTCCGAGTTGAGCACGGAGGTTCGCCAGCAGCTGGTGGAACGCGTTTTTGCGCGCGTGGGAGCGCCCAGTGCCGGGATAAACGGAGCATGGAACAAGAAGTGCGACGAGGGGAACCACTTTACCTGGCAGGGACTGCACATGCTTGCGTGGAGCGCGGTGACGATGCAGCGGCTGGACGACTGTGGCTGGTGGTCGCGCCTCGCGACAGACGTGGTCGGGAGAGCGGCAGTTGCCCCGCAGGACAACGCCGTTGAGGCGCAGCACACGAAGCAACGGCCGATTGCCTCCTCCGCGGCAACCTTGGAGCAGAGCTGGGCAAACCTGCTGTGGGCGTTCGGGACTTTCGCCGGGCACCACGAGGCGCACCCGGTCGAGATGCCGTTTCTGTTCGAAGCGTTTGGGCGGCTAACACGCGAGCTGCGCGTGGGTAAACAAGCAACTGTCTCTGCACGACCAGAAAAACGCATTGCAGCAGACTGGTGTCCGCTCGACGGAATGCACATTGTGTGGGCGTGCAGCAAGATGAAGCTCTGCTGTCCCGAGGTGCTCGCAGCCTGTTTGTCACCCAGGGTGATTCGCCCCGCGTCGCTCAGCATTTCGGAAACAGCCACGCTGATCCACAGCTGCGCAGCGCTAAATATGAACCCGGCTGCTGAGGGCATGTTCACCAGCGAGCCCGAGTCCGAGTCTTCGCAGTCACGGAACAAGAGCAGTGGTAGCGTGCTGCGCGCGGTGCGGCATTTTTGTGGCGACGCACAGGCCGTGCGGGCACTCGCGGACTGCGATGGGTCGTCTTCGTGCGCGGCGGGGGTGCGACTCCATCCTAGTGATTTTCCCGGCTCGTGCGCCGTGTTGCTTTTGTGGTCGGCCGCGGTGCTGGACGACAAAGCCTCCGCAAAAAGGCTGCTTCCGTACGTTGTGGGAACGACCGCCCCCGGCGCGAGCTCGGCAGGTGTAGCCCCACCGCGGACCTTCGAATCGTGGACGCAGCGGGCGGCACAGGCGGCCGTCGCGTGGCTGCGTCTTGCCGTGCAGCAGGAGGAGTCACAAGGATCCGTTTCTCCGGGCGACCGCAGTGGAGGGACGGGCAAAGATGCGTTGGGGGAAGGCCTTCGCGGGCCCCTTCTTGCCGGCCGCTATGAGCGGCAGTTTGCGGCGCCGCCCGTCTTTCCGCAGACTTCGAAGTTGCAGAAGGATGTTACGCTTGCACTGGCCAAGGTGCTGCCGCACCGGTTTCGGGTGGAAGAGGAGTACCAGCATCCCGACCTGCCCTGGAGTCGCCTGGACGTCGCGGTGCCGAGTCTCAAGCTGGCGATCGAGATCAACGGGCCCGGACACTACTTGCTTGACGCGCAGTTCGACACCGATTGCCACAGCAAGGGTGAGACTGGAACAAGCAGCTGCTCCTGGGCGTCCCTGCGGAGGCACGCGATGCGCAGTCGGTGGAACGCCCGCGAAGCGGACTTGCCTCTGAAAAGCGTGACCGCCGGCGGCGAGGCGACAGCAGAAAATACACCGGGAGGCGGCTATCCGTACGGCGACGCCCGGGTTGCGTTGAAACGCTCGACGGGCGCGTCGGCGTTCCGCGTGCGGGTGCTGCAAAAATACCTGGGCTGGCAGGTGGTTGAAATACCCTTTTTGGAGTGGGACGCGGCGCAGCGGAAACAGGCGGCGGAAAATGGAACGGGGACGACGGCGACGGAAATATATTTACGGGCAAAAATAAGGAGGGTCATGGCCAAGGGCCTGGACGAGAAGATGATGCTTTCCGATACGAGTACGGCAGGCCGGGCACCTGCCATGAATACCTAATAGCCGGCGGGAAATGCCCGAGCTCAACCCAGCACGATGATCTGGGAAATCTAGTGACAAAAACAACGGTGGACATGCAGGTCAAGTCACCTCCACGGATATCGTTTTCGTTCACCACGCTCAGATGGAGGACAGCGGAACAAAACTCGAAAGTAAGTGTCCGCAGCCCCTTGTCGATCAAGGTACTTACTTAACTAAAAGCGAGTACTTGATGGCTCATCGTCTCGTGTCGTTGACTTCGTGAAAGCGTTGCTGCGTGTGCTCATCATTGATCGATCGGTCGTGCGTCGCGTGTGCGTACAACTTGACTCGTGGTAGCGTTGGAATAGCGCGTCTTGGGGACGAAAGAGAGTCGTGCGCCACCGCATTCGGAGAGGTGGAGTAGAACAAGTAGAGCTGGAGAAACTCTTAATGAGATGACGGATCAAGGAATACCTTATCGAACTCGCGCTTAATTTTACCTGAACCCGAATGATTCAATCAATCAACGAAAAGGCCACAGGTTATGTTCAGGACCCTCAGAAAGTAGCCCTGTGACCCCGGAATAAATTTAATAGCTGCGTGTCGATAAAAATATTACTATTAGCCTTAGCGAGCAGTATCATACCCACCTCGCAACGAAAAAAAAAAACCCACCTCGCAACTTCGTGAGAAATGACCTTCCAGCTGAAGCAGGGTCGGAGGTTCGACCCAGTTGGGTGGGATCTGGTTCGGGGAGAAGCGCTTCTAAAGGCAGAAAAACTCGCGGTCACCTCCCGCGCGCAAATCGGGGTCTGGCAAAAGGACGGGAACTGGAGCTGGTACCGTCATACAGTGAAGAAAGATAGTTATCGCAGGTGCTAGAAAACCGATCGAAAAAATTGCTGTTTTACGGTGGAAAAGCGGATGCGGAGGCATCGTTCACCCAGCACTAAACTACGATGATTGTATACGTCCTGCTAGAAGCTGCTCGCTGTCTTACGTCCTGATGCATCAATTTCAGGTTCAACAAGAGCGGTTTCCGGGATCCGTACGACGTGGAGACGCGAAACCGGGTGCGATTTCCTCAGCGGCCGTACGACTACCCGTTGCGGTCAGCCGGTTTGCGAGACTCAGAGCCGATCGACAGACTAACACGCACGTATTCAGCGTTGGGCCGAGCGCAATTTCTAGATCGGGGACCGCCCGTGGCAAAGCAGATGAATGGAAGTGCGAGTACACCACATCTGATGAACAAACTTGCGTAGCGACTGACTATCGACATGTAGTCAATTGACCAGCGGCTCTTGCTGATGCCGCTCAGACGTGGGCTCTGCTGGGGCTATTTCGAGCATTACTTTACCGTTTTTGCTTCCGTGCGAGCGCGATACTATGTGTGGGAAACAGAGCGACGCCGCAGTAAGGCGGACGCGAATTTGAACACAGACGCATATCAATTTACAAGAACGACTCACTGTACACCAGTTTGATTTTGCGCTTTGCGGCCACGCTCGCAGTATGTACGAATGTACGCTATTTGTTGAAGTTGGGACGCTCAGACATGGATGAACACAGCAAGACTGCACGAATGCGCTGCTGTCGGCGCTTGCGACCGTGAGCGGTCCCTTATTAAGTGCTCCGGTTTCAGACACGTACTGTGACTGTCCGAAGGGTACGGCGGAGGATGGATTGTACCTGTGGAGAGCCAGCAGAACGAGAAGATGGGAAACTCACGATGCTAGAGCGCAAAAAGGCCCCAGAGAGACTTCACGATGCTAGAGCGCAAAAAAAAAGCATGGTTTCGAATGACCAAACGCAGCGAGGCAAAATAAATTAGCACTAGACACTTCTATCCCAACAAAAAAAGAGGGATGACACGCGCGTAGCGCCAGCGGTTTGTACAACTACGATTTAGAAGAACATTCAAGGCCTAGCGCCCATCAATTCAAATTCTAGCGTTAGCACGACTACAAGGAACTTCAGCGAACATTGCTTCGGCTGCTCATCGGTTGATATCTGCAGATGCCTTCGAGCAAGTCTCCTCCCGGCAGTGGCGACGTGGACTCGATTTCTCTCGACGCCCTGGTCGATCCTGTGCGTGTTGAGCAGATTCTTCGTGGTGGCGCTCACACTCTCCAGGACGGCACCCCCCGAATCGACACGCTGCTCGGGCCTAAGAGCCGCGACAGAAAGATGGAGCTCGACGTTTCTCGTCTCCGCACGAACTCCGGCGGGGATGGCGACCGGTCTCCGACTTTGTCCACCACCCGCTCGTTGTTTGGGGGCAGCGACCCCTTTGCGTTGATGGACAAGTCTCTCAACCGGCACCTGTCGGCGAAGTCGAAGCGCGACCTGCGTTTGTTCAAGGACCCGCAAGATCCGCGGTGCCACGAGTACTACAAGAGCCGGTTCCCGGACTTCGACGAGTTTCTGGCGTGCCTGGAGTCGGTGGATTACAAGTACGAGTGCGAGCACGACGCGAGGTTCGCGGACAAGTACCGCATCCCCCCGACGCAGGAGCCGGTGTGCAAACTGGAGAAGGGCCATCTGAAGGGCGTGGACTCGTGCGTGTGGCTCGGGACAGAGGGCAAGAGGTTCGTCAGCGGTGGCCACGACGGCGTGCGCGTCTGGGCAGAGGGGTGCGGACCGGCGCGTACTACTTCGACCGATCTCCTTCACTATAAGTCGTTTTTACTGTGATGCTGATGTATATCGATCTTCAACAACGAGCACCACCACTACAGATACGGGCGGTATTGGCGTTGCGCAGTCGGCAGAGTTCTTGCCGTCCTACGACATTTCCGTGAGCGGGGACCAGAAATTCATTCTATCCGGGGGGCCCTGCATCGAGGACTTCCCCGAGACGAGGAAGGGCACCCTGGCTGTCTACTCCCTCGAAAACGCGACGAAGGGAAAACCCGCGCTCTCGCTGAGGCTGCAGTCGACTGCTTGCGGCATGAAGGGAAACGTGCACACCGTGGACCTACTGTCCGGATCGTATGGAGAGACCAGATGGTAAGTGGGTAGGTGGTAAGTGACTTCTTTTGGTCATAGGCTGCTGCTGTCTTCGGAAAGCCATAGGCTGCAATGTCTCGTCCACCCAGGCGGCTTTCTGCGGTTGGCG
>RXOD01004515.1:0-21179 GCA_005223375.1 Amoebophrya sp. AT5.2
GAATCAGAAACGAAAGGAGGTAGAAAAATCTACTGGGTTCTTGTAGTATGCTCTTCTAGTATGCATTTTCCGTACCCTTAAGCGGCCCATGGCGTCGTGCGCGTACGCACCAGACGAGTCCCGCATGGGCGCCAGAAACGGCGAACCCATCTCGTTGTGCTCCTGCTCAACCTGGCGTAGTAGGTGATGTCGATGATGTGGTGGGAGCGATATAAAGCAATTTCCATATGTATCGTATATCGCTTCTCCTCGAGAACAACGAAGACGATCACGAAGCAAGGAGAAGGACGAAGTAAGTAGATACTATTGTAAGTTTGCATTTGCATTTGTTTCTGACGACGAATGGCCATGGATGTTTCAATGACAATGGAATCCTTGTTCATACATATGTCGAGATTGACATTGATGAGTCACGGAGCTCTATTAAGTACCTCTTCGAGCGACTGGCACAGGAACTTGAGCGCTTCGTCGGCGTCGTCCGTGAGGAAGAGCGAATTGACGTCGTCCTGCGAAATCATGCCGTGGTCACACATCGCTTGAAAGTTTATGATGCTTTCCCAGTAGCTCTTTCCAAACAGAATGATTGGTATGGGGCGCTTGATGCGCCCAGTCTGCTTCAGCGTGAGAATCTCGAACAGCTCGTCGAGGGTCCCGAAACCGCCAGGGGCACAAACAAGCCCACAGATCTTGTAGGCCATCCAGAACTTTCGCGTAAAAAAGTAGTGGAACTCGAACGCGAGATTGGGAGAGACGTACCTGGGGAGCAATGTTGTCGGTGTTGCTGCCAGTGCTGAGCAAACAAAACTACAAGCAACGCCAGAACTTTCGACATCTACACGCGCACGCACAGAGTCCATCTCCTCTAACTCTATGCATAAAAAACTACCAACTGTACGCCACTCACTGAAAAAGCGAACGACTTCTACCAACCTTGTAATTGCGGAACGTAGCGCCAGCGCCCGCGACGGCGACGCTGCCTCAGAGACAGAGAGGGCGCCGGGGGTAGGGCGAGACGCGTGCAATCTAAGCACTAAAAGCAGAGGGAGAGAGGGGGATCGACAAGCCGGCAACGTCGGGGGAGCTCAAGCGGGCGGCGATGCACTTAAAGCAAGGCGGCAAAGCAAAGGACGTGAACGGGCTGGGCGCTGACATCCTTTTGAAGTTCACACCTCGGCGCGTGCTTGATAAGCACGAAAAGCAAAGGGAGACACAAGAACAACCAAGCGGGGCCGCCTGGAATCAAGTGGCGGCCAAAGCTGCCACGCCCTTGCCGCTGCCTGCGTACGTTCGTGCCTGCTTGGGGTCCGATTCCGATACGCTTACAAAGCCGCGCAGAGCAGAGAGACCACTGGGACCGCAGTACCCGCGCGGAGGAAGAAAACGAACAGACCGCCCAAACCGGACCGCCGCTGCTTACTGGTTCCCTTCCTTCTGCCTTTTGGACGAGTGCTCCGACCGCCAGTTCTTTGGATTCTGTCCGAAGTGCCGCGAGCTCCCGGCCGACAAGCACTGGCCGGAGTGGTGTCCCGCGGAGACGCAGAAAAGGAAAAGCCCACCGAGCGGGGCCAGCCGAATGGAGTCGGGGCGCAAGATGGCACAAGGTGAAAGACTACGC
This sequence comes from Amoebophrya sp. AT5.2, assembly GCA_005223375.1. Taxonomy (NCBI): domain Eukaryota; class Dinophyceae; order Syndiniales; family Amoebophryaceae; genus Amoebophrya; species Amoebophrya sp. AT5.2. The sequence continues at coordinate 1,616 of RXOD01004515.1, forward strand.
CAGCCCCAGCGCGAAGCCTTCTATGCAAATCGTCCGCCTTCGAGGCGATAGAACCTCAGCCACAGCGTTCGCGAGTGAAAGAATCGAAACGCGGCAGCGAGGACAGCAGCCACGCCCTGCCACGCGACAAAGCCCGCGAGAAAAAAGGACGCAGCACCCGCCTGGCGCCGGAGGACGAAGGGTAGACAGCGAATGCCCTCAGGGTCCTGCTTTTGTTGTTCTTGTTTTTGTTTTCCTTCTCTTTCCAGCAGCTTACACAGCTGCCGAACTGCAAGGCGCTGGCAGTCAGTCAGTTTCCTACAACCTGACGACGTTTCCCTGGCGATGGTGTGCTTGGCCGCCTGCTTCATCCTCCCTGACGACACAGACCCAGACTCTACAGAGATCACGAGGAGGATTGCCGAGATGTTTCCAGACGTGGCCAACGGGGACAATCTTCGTCCCCCTGTGAACGTCATGGACCGAGGTGTGCGCGCCCAGCTCACTCCTCAAGTGCGCCTGTTCTCTCAGTTGCCGCCAGGGACTCAGATCCGACTTGTGGCAAGTGTCGCGAAGTCCTTCACAGACCACCCACCGAGGAAAGGCGTGCCGCTGACGAAGCTCGCAATCTTTTGCCACCTCTGCTCCCACGCGATCTACTCCGTGATCGAGGGCAAGGGTAAGACTTCGCATGAGAATCCGGCGCCCCTCTCGCGGTCTGAGTTGCAGAGCCAAGACGCCGAGGGTTTGGCCGCGTTCGGTGTTGTCCTCTGCAGTTCTGTTCATCCATCATGGACAGGGGGGCTCTGTATTCGAACACGACCAAACTGACGCCCTTGCAGTTCCAGAGGATTGGAGGGCACGCGCTGAGCCGCGGCGATTGGAGACACCTTGTGGGGATCTCGCGCACTCCAGCCAGCAACGTTGTAACATGGATCATCCGGCACCCTGACGCAGTGAAGCGCAGGACGGCATGCTGGCCGACAAACATCACGCCGACGCCGCCCATGTCTACTCTAATTCATGCGCGAAGCCGCCACAAGTATCGCCAAGATAGAGAAGGCAAGAAACCGGGCCCAGCCAGAGGACGCACAGACGGGGCCCGCGCGAGTAATGGGAACAAGCGCGAGTGCGCGGAATCGATGCGGGGACGCTAATGGAACCCGTACGACGGCGAGGACGCGCCTGCTGCTACGGCTCCCAGTCAAGTCGACAACGTTCACGCAAGGGCGCGCGCCATGGGTGCCCCGCGCCTAGTTTGTTAGCCACCCCCGCCCGCGCGTACACGTCTGTATCTCTCTGCCACCATCCAAGAGACAGCGAGGCCGGGCCCGGGCCAGCGAGATAAGACCTGCCCGACACCCTCCAGCTACAGATCCGCGACGCCGCCCATCAATCCGCGACGCCGTCGCCCGAGTAAATGCCTGGGCGAAGGGGTTTCGGGTACGTGTCGCCCGTTTTTATACGGGCGGCGCCGTGGATATCGAAGCCGCAGAACGGCATCACATTCGTGCGAACTCGCGACCAGGAAGGGCCAGCGCTGCGCTTTGTCCTGCGCTGGGCAGTGGGCTGGAGCTGAAGCCGGAGGAGCCTTGTGGCTGGGACAGGGCCACCCTCGACCAGAAAACCAGCTTCCTCGAAGCGCCAAGCCCAGCGGTCGGATTTCGATTTGCTTCTTCCATCTCGCTTGGTGAGCGTCCTGCGCTGGGCAGTGGGCTGGAGCTGAAGCCGGAGGAGACTTGTGGCTGGGACAAGGCCACCCTCGACCAGTAAACCAGCTTCCTCGAAGCGCCAGGCCCAGCGGCCGGATTTGCTTCCATCTCGCTCGGTGAGCTTAAGGGTAAAACTGTCGAGCAGCGGCACAAGGCGAGGGATGCGGCGGCGTCTGACATCGGCGTCGCCGTGGCTCGAGCAAGTTAGTTCACGGCGGCGGGGCGGGGCTTACGCTGGTGGGGCTCAGCGGCCAGGCGTTGCCTGACTGGTTAAGAGCCGCAAAGAAGGCAACCCGCGCGGCTATGGACTGCCGCACATACGGCGCAAAGGCCATTCGAGTGCGCGGCGGGTTCGCGAACAGGGCCGAGCTCTGCAACATGCTGCCGGGGTGCTGCTGCGCGGCCGGAGCTGATGGCCGTCCTCGAGACGTTGGACGCCACAAGCCCTGCCCTGATGGAACCACGGCTCGACAGGGTCGCCGTGGTAGGATCAACAAGCATGGCTCTGACCACGGGCCGCCAGCCCTTGTGGAACCGCTACCCGAGGGAGGACCAGCGCCACTAAGAACCACGCCACCACGCACCTGCTTCGTGGCTGCTGCACACCGAGAGCGTTTTGCTGCCCGATGCCAATTGGTCGGCCATCAGCAGACTGCTGCGCAAAAGCGTGACTTCATTCGCGGACGCCCCGGTCTATCTTCAAGGTCCTCGCCCGCGTCAAGAGTGCGCACATGCACGGAAACTGGGTGGGCGGATCGATTGCCGATCAAAGTAGTCCAGGAGACGGACCGACCAAGGTACCAACGGGGAGCAAGTTCGCCCAGTTTCTGCAAGTGCTACCAGGAGCGCTGATTCTGCCGATAGGGCAGGCCTGCGCGCATCGACGCAAGTACACGTGGGAGAAAGAGTGAGAAACCACCGCGGCCGGGAGTTGAAGCAGTTTGAGTCCGCGCGCAAAGTCTTTCTGCGGGCGCTACCAGCCGCAAAAAAAGCCGGACAAAAGTCCTCAAATCCTCACAAATCGCCAAAGGAACTGGATAAGGAATTGAGTGAGATTCTCCCGCGTTTCCTCATCCCGACGCTTTGGGATGCCGATCGCGACACCTGCGACGACATTGGGAGCGGGTCGCGGAAATTTTGCCCCCGGTGGACTCTGACGGAATTCAACGGGGCGCAAGATCAAGACGCTTCGGGTCTTTGGTGCAAGATGATGACTGGGCGGGAGAAGCGTACTAAACACATTCACACTGGGGGCGGCAAGCTGGCGACATTTGCCACCGCAGCGCGTCGCTTGAGGGGTTCGCATGTCCTGGCTCGCAAGCAGACTGGCGAGAAGTGAAAAGATCAATCGCCTTGGCACGGACGAAGTGGCCCGAAAGCAGACGAGAAGCAAAAAGATAAACAGCCTTGCGCCCTGGGGAGTCATCGCGCACAGCGGAGATGTCGCGCAGCCTCCTGGGCTTCGAATAATTGCCCGCAGGCCGCCGCCTGCCTCTCCCGTTTTTTCCCCGTATCCGTCTGCCTGTTGTGGTTGTCGTCAATCATGGGGCAACGGCTGGCCCAGGGGGCGCACTCTCTCGCAAGATCATGCAGGCGACGGCGTCCGAGGGCGGCAAGACATCCGCAGCGCGTGACCCTGTGCCAGACTTTCACTCCCCACGCCCGGCCGCAAGGTCGGCTTACGATCCAGCTGGGCCCCATGTTAGATCTGATCCTCCGCCTTCACCTCGTTGAGCAGCACGCGGAGGGTCTCGCCACACCTTGCAGCACCACGATGGGGCTGGGGATCCCGATCCAGCTCAGCGCGTTGCTCCTTGCCGTCCGCAAGCTCAGCCACCTCGGGTGTTTGATCGTGGACGCCACTGGCCTCAGCAACCTGCTCGAGCCCGCGGCTTTCCCACTCGCGGGGGTCGGCGACATCTGGAAGAAGCTGACCACCTTGATCGCCACCATCACCCGGCGGGAATACGGGGAAGGCCCACGCTAGCTGTGCAACGGATCGGAAGACCTGCGCAAAGCCGTGGCCCTGCGCCCTCCTTCTGTCCAGACTGTGCGCGCGCCATTGTTTGACAACATCAGCCGGCACGCATTGAGCCCAGGAAGCTGAAAAAGGACGCCATCGACTGGATCGCGAGCGCGTTCGGGCTCCTCAATAAGACGCGCGCCACGGAGGGCGGAGGCGTGGTCTTGGTGGATCATTCCGGACCGTCGAAGGGGGTGCCCTGCGGCTTTTCATGCTGGAACACGAGGAACAAGATCAGGAAGGCTGAGAATTTGCGCGAGACTTCTAGTCTATATCTAGAAGCTTGCTCCTCTACGTCGCTCGGTCTTTATCGTCTACAGATTCGCTTCTTTGTCGACGCTCGAACTAGCTCGACGCCCAGAGAAGCCGACGCGCCCGCGTGGTCGTTCTTGCGCACGCTGCGCGCCAGCTGACAAGACCGCCTCGGCCGGTGCTCCGTCCCACAGGAGTAGGCACCAAGCCCGCGCCGGACGCTTCGACAGCCAAGCGCTAGGACGCATGAAGGACGCGGAATATACCGAATGCCTTAGCTTGCTATGACCTCGCGCGGCTGTACGCGAGTGCTGTACTTGGCGAACAAGTTGGGGCATTGGGCTTTTGGAAAGACTGCCGGCGGGAGTATGCGTCTGGTGCTCGCTGGAAAGGAGACGAAGCGAAGAACAGATAAAGAAGCTAGCGCGCAGCGCGCGACGCTCGAAGCCCACCGCGAGCAGGATGCTCCGGGCTGGCGCGGCCTCCCCTTTGCCCTTGCCTCTTTGGGCAAGGAACGGAGCGCGGGCGATGACCTGCGCCCGCATGCCGCGGCGAACGTCGTCCACGAGTCTCAGCGAGGTCGCGAGAAGGGTGCCCCGTTTCTCTGCGCATGCGGTCCCGAGCGTGGCCGTGGTGGCCTCAGCCGCGGGAGCGTGGGGGTCCGCGTATGGCGAAGACGGTTAAGCCACTGCCAGGCGGGTAGAGCGCTGCGTCGATCCATCTCTGTGATGTTCAAGGCCTGAAAGAGTTGCCCCTCCGCCTCGGCCCGACTGTTCGTGCCCGGCCTTCGAGGGCGCGACGCGGCTCGCTGCGAGGGGAAACTTCTGCGCCATGGATGTCGCCCGTAACGGGCGCGGTGCGGCAGGAACATCACACGCGACCAACATGCCTGCGACAGGTACGGAGTGTCCCAGGATTTGCGCCGCGCGACGGGGTGCCCGATTCCATCCACCTCGCGCCAGTCGCGAGCGCCCTCGTTGTCGCTTCGCAGGATGCTGCCGGCCGTGGTGCCGCGAACGTGGTCCCCGCTGGCACGCCCAAAGCACCGCCTGCCGGCCGTGGTGCCGCGAACGTGGTCCCCGCTGGCACGCCGCAACGCACCGCCAACGTGCTGCGCTCACGCTTTGCCATGCAAATACTCATAAAATTGCGCAAAAAAGGAGAGACAAGAGCGCGCGAAGTCGGTGAGCGCTTTCATGGTTTTTGTACCGCGAGCGACTCCGTGCGCGCCCAGTATGCGAGCCCTCCCATTCAAGGGGCACGGAGCATCGCCATCGGGCGCTCCTCCGGTGGTCGACGTGATGGCGACCCAAGTGATGCTCTGCTCGCTGGGGTTGGGCCGCGACATGCTTAAGGAGAAAGCTGGGACGATGTCAATGAGCATGATGATCAAGGAGCTCGCCACCCGGCGGGCCGATGGGATGGCTGCTGCGTTTTTCGATGGGCCCGAGTGGTGTGATGTGCTGTGGGCACGGCATGCACCCCGGCCGCGGCCAGCTCGACCCGGCGAGTTTCAACGCGATCAAAAAGCCCAAGCACGGCAAGAAGCAACTCAAGCAGGTGCAAGCCGATGAACGACGAACGTCGCCAACATCGAGGACATGCCAGCGCTGGCGGGATCCGTGACGACGGGGAGAGGGCAGAGGGTGAGCCTCTGGGCCAGCCCGCCCACAGTCGCACCCTCCGCGTTGCCTGCGGGCGCGGAAATGGAAAAGCAAGCCGAGGAGAACGCGGGACAGTACGTGGAAAAAATCAGAGCGGGCATCTCGCGAGCCCGACCGAGCCCCGCTCGCCTCGGGCAAGGTAACGAAGGAACGCAGAAACAAGTCCGGAGATAGAAAGCGGACACACCGGGCGCCAGCCTCAAGAACGCGGAAACCAAGCCAGAGGAAGCGGCGGGATTCCTGCGCTTCTTCGCGTAAAAGAAAAGGCGCGAAGAAGTAAAACCCTCGCGAATGGATCGCCATGCGCGCGAATGAATTGGCATGGCTGCCGAATAAAAGCGCGCAACTGCTGGACCAAGCACCGGGGCAAGTCGATGGACCGACTTCATGCGCAGCACGGCACACGCCGGGCACCTGAAAAAACTACCACAAAGACAGACGCAACGGGCTGCGAGTCGAGTGGTTCCAGTGTCAGGCTTTCGCGGCGCTCCAGCTGGGCCGGGGATCGCTCGGCCTGCGCGATTTTTTTAGTCGCGCGGGCCCTGTTCCTTGTCCTGGGGTCTTGGTGTGCGCCGCCACTCCCATTTGGGGGCGAGTGGGTCTCGGACACTGAAGGAGCACTACCAAAGCAACAGCCGAAGCGCAACAAAACACGGGCGCCATCACATTCGTGACAACGTAGCCCATGCGAGAGATGCCCTGCAGAGACAGGAAAGCGAGCCAAGCAACGGGGGGCCAGAAAGGACCACGCGGATCGCGCTCGCACACCTTCGCCGCGGCCTGCTCGAATAAACAAGCGCAGCGCGCCGCAAAGTATACGCGAGACCATGCAGCAAGCAAAGCAAGAACCACCCAGCCCAGCAGCCGACGCATGGCAGACGAGAACAAAAGCAACCGAAAGGCCGCCAAGAAATCCGACGGCCCCAGCCCAAGCAGCTGCATCAGTAAAGGCGCGGAAGCAGCTGAAAGCCGCAGAGAAGCAAGGACGCGGCGCAAACGGGCGCGGCCCCCTCGACATGTCCCCGCGCCCGCGACTCCTCCTCGGGCGCCGCCTTATCCCGCGCCCCCCGATGTTCCCGCGCGCCCGTGGCGGCTGGGCGAGGCCATTGCTCGCGGGCGCGGGCGTTGATTCCCCCCCGCGCCCAGGCATTGATTGGTGCAATACCAAGAACGAGAGCCCCGGGATCAAGAAGGGCAACGGCAAGGAGGAGCCCGCCACGCCTGGCCACGGCGTAAAGGGCAAGGAGGAGAACGTCGAAGAGGAGCCCGCCACCAAGAACCCAACCAACGCAGCCAAAGAATGAAAGGCATGGAACTACGAGAACAGGACAAGGCGCGACGAAATAGAAATTAAATAAAGTCGCGTACGGGTTCAGTCCGGTTTCGAATGGCAGCGAGATGCCGAAGCCGACCGAGGGCGCCTCGGCGCGGTGCGCACCCTCGTTTGCCGCCTGCATCATGCCGGGGCCGCCCCCCGTCGCCACCACGTACCTGCCGCGGCCGTCGTGCACCCGCTGGTGGTTCCAGTCGGAGAACTTTTCCGTCAGGGTGCGGATCCCCTCGTAAAACTTCACCATGAACTCCGTCTTCAGCAACTTTTCGCGCTCCGGGGACCCGGGCTCGGCGGTCTCCAGCGCACGCTCAAACTCCTCGCGCGACTTCGCGCGGGCACTCCCAAAAAACATCACAATGTTGTGCACCTCCTGTACGGGTTCGTTGAGATGATGGCGCTTTTATTCTGAACAGCCGCACGACATTTTTTATTTTTTATGGTTGGTTGGTTGGCTCCATCAATTCAGCGAGTAGGTTGGTGCAGAAGTCCGAAAAATTATACCTCTTCTAGCAAGCGGCAGCCTGGTTCCTGAAACTCGCATTGTATGCGGATGTTCCGTGCCGCTGGGGTGTTCAAAAAGTTCAAGTTCTTGTAGGCTTTCTCCGTCTTCACCAGGGGGAGGTCCGCTTGGTAGGGTGCGTCCTCCTTCTTCTCGTAGTCCACCCCTGCCTGTAGTGCGGGCATCTCCGCTGATCGCTGGGTGACTGATAGACCCGAAGATGGTCGTGTGGTCGCAGGTCAGGCTCTCCACGATTTTTAACCGCAGGGGCTCTTGCAGTCGCCTGCGTGCAGATCAAGATTGGCTCTAGCCGGTGCCACGCGGAGGAAAAATCGTCGCAGAGCGACAAGCAAGACGAAGAGAGTGGCGGCGGCTAGGTGTGGTGCGAGTAAGTGCTGATTTGAAAAATACTTTCGGTAGAACGGGCTCGGATTAGTGGTGCGAAGTCAATGTAAATCAAATGGTGGTCCAAAAATGACGCTCGAGATCTTTGTTTACACGGTACGTCTGCGTATTCACTCTGTCTATAGCACAAGGAAGTCTTCTATGGGAAAAAAGTATAAAAATCAAGTAAGTATCCCTGTTCTCGCTGCTGCTCGTGTCTGCTGTTGAATTCGTGATGCGATTTTGATTGAAAAGAAAAAACGCACACAGCTGGAAGATGTTCACACACGAAGCGAAATAGACGCTGCCTGATTCATGATTGTACTTGTAGTGCCACGTATTAATTCAATTGAAAGTTTCACGCGAGTGATGAGTACTACGCCGAAAAAGAGTCGAGATCTGCATCTTCTGCACGCCGCGATGAAGAAACGCCTTAAGATGAGAGTGCCACTTCTAAAGCTCAGCCGCTTCAGGGCGAAAGGAAATAGATCCCTTGACAATCCTGACAGGCAACGCGAGCAGTTGTTTCTGCGTCTGTGCAACGGAACTCGAACAAGAACATGCTCCTCAAACTATAAACTGGTTTTGGTATGATCCGTATCGCATCTGAGCTTGCTTCTGTATTGGGCGCGCTGCTCCTGCTCGTGCAAAGAAATGAAAACTGTCGCTAATAGCTTCGTTTCTCGGTCGTGTGTTTCAACACGCAGACGTCAACTATTGGTTCACACTGCACACACGCAATTCACGTTGCCGCGGCGCATCGGACCGTTTATTTCATACAATCGGCTTGAAAAACTCCATCGCTCATACCACGGAAAAACATCGAATCGCGAGAGAAGCGCTCTCCTCGCCCCCCTCACCCCGTCATCGTTCCCGTTCTTGGGTCGTAGCGGCGCCCGATTCCGCCCAACATTTGTGCGTGGCTTCCCAGGTTCAGCGTCCTGATTGCGTTTTGTTCCATCGTGTCCCGGACGTACTTCTTTCCGCTCGCCACCGCGCTCAAAGTCGGTCCCTGGATCTCGACGTACAGTTTTCGCTCGTTCCCCGGGTTCGGCTCTTCTTTCGGGATGTACCTCCCCTTCACCTGCAGCCGGCAGCCGGAGAGCTCCTCGATCGACTCCTTCAGCTCGCGCCGCGACATCTCCCGCCTTGCCTGCTCCGGATACTCGTTGATTTCGAATGCGTCGTAGTGGATCTTCGTGCCGTCCTTCAGCGTCTCGATCATCCGCGTGGTCCCCGGCACCGGCATCGGCCCGATCATGTGCCAGCCCTGCGGCAGGGGCGGCAGCGTCCCCGCCTTGCTCGATATCGCGGACGTGAGCTCCACGGCGCCGTTCGGGACGTGGAAGGCGTTCGACTCGTTCGCGGTCTGATTGTTTCTCGGCGGCCCGGACACGCCCTTCGGCTTCGGCATGGAGGGCGCGGACACCACGCTGGACTTCTTCGTTTTGAGCTTGCGCTCGGTGGCGATGCGCAACGCGTGCTCGTACTTCTGCTTGAAGGTCTCCTCCTTTTTCGACGGGTCGGTGATCTTCAACGCCGTGACGATCGCGGTAGCCTTCTTGGTCGCCTCCTCCTCACACTGCTTCTGCTCCTCCTCTGTGAGCTCGGGTCCCTTGGCTGGTGGGGGGGCCTTCGCCTTGCTGAGGACGCCGGCGGCGCCATTCTGCTCAACATTGGCTTGCTGGTCGGCGGGGGGCGCCGCGCCGGCGGCCTTCGCGTCCGCAGCTGGCGTTGCCGCTTTTGCTTCCGCGTCGTTACTGAACGACCCACTTGTAGCTCCCGCGGCAAGGAGGGCCGGTGGAGGTGTTGGACTCGCCTTGCTTAAAGGAGCAGCAGCGGACGGAGCTGCTGGCGGAGCATTTTTGTAGTACTCGCCGCTCGTTTTGGCCGCTGCCACCTCTTTCTCCTTGTTTTGCAGCATTCTATCCAACGCCTCCTGCGCCCGCTGCGCAGCTAGCCGCGCTTTCTCCATCTTGATTTTGTTTTCTTGTTCTTCCTTCTGTACCTTCTGCCGCTTCAGCGCCAGCGCCATCGGACCGAGGGATTCGGCCGCCCCGGTCACCGGGGACGGCAGCATGTTGGCAGGAGCTTTCTTCCCGCCAGCGGTGCTGTCGCGGGCCGCACCACCTGGTTGACCGTCCGCATCCGGCGACGCTGCCGAGCCCGGAGCCGGGGTAGTTCCTGGGGTTGCTCCGGCACCGCCAGCGGTTGGTGCTGCTGCGCCTCCCGCGGCCGCCTCACCGCTTCCCGCAACCGCGGTCGGTATCTTCGCGTCTGGTATTGCGATTTCCTCTTCGTCATCCTCGTTGCCCTTGTTGAAGCCCTCCAGGAAATCCTTTTTGCGTCGCAGGTTGTCGTCCATGATGCCTTCTTGTGTTTTGTACTGTTTCCGCCGCTCCGCCTCGGCCCCCACCTCGGACTTGTCGAAAGTGAACCCCCGCCCCCCGTACCCGCTGTACTGCTTTTTCTGCTCGACTTGGCCGGAGTTCACCTGCAACTGGTACGTGTTCGCGAGCTCCTGCAGCCGGGGATCGATGGTTTGGCTGGACGACCGCATCACGTCGATCAGCATCTGGGCCTTGTCCGCCTCCGTCGGCGTGATAAACGTGTAGGCGCAACCGCGAGCACCGGCGCGGCCCGTGCGCCCGATCTGCTGGACGTAGTCCTCCTTGGTGTTAGGCACCTGATGTTTTCATGGTTTTCGATTTTTGGGAATGACTCACTCAGATAGTGAGTTGTACGCCCATAGATAGCTGCAGCTCGTGGAGCTGCTGCTAGAGGAAGTGCGGGAGTTGGGCTTGTTGGGTCAGTTGTGCTTGTTTGTCAGAGGACTCAGACCACTTGATGTACTAATGATAGAGAGACTCTGTGGCTATGTTTGTTGGTGCAGTGCCTTCTTCGAAAAACAATCAGTGCGCCATGGCCAAGGGGTAAGCGAGACGCCAATGCCGAGGTCCTTCCGCCGTCGACCGATCGCATATTGAAGCAGTAGTACATTTGGACGACGCGTCGTCGCCAGCTCTGATGATCCTCTCGCCCAAAAGGTCAAAGTAGACCGCGGTGAAGTGACCGCTTTCGCCCTGGCACCTGCGGTTGGGAAGAGCCCAAAAGCTGAACCGTCCTTCCATATTACACTAGATGATAGATTCATCGAGCCGACCACGCACCCAGCAGAAGCAGGACTCTTCCGATTAGTTGTAGAGTCGTGCCCATCGGAAGTCTGCAACGTATCATGCTAGTGAACAGTCTCTCAGGCCGAATCATGATCACACACACAACCAAGTGAAAGAATGGTACCGAGAAGTTGATGACGCACTTGGTTTGCGTGTCGAGGCCCCTTGCCGCCACCCCCGTCGCGATGAGGATGTTTGCTTTTGCGTCCAGGTCTTTTTCCCCCAGCCGGAAGTCCTTGATCACGCCCGCCCGGTCGTCCTGGTTCACGCCGCCGTGCAGCAGCAAAGAAGGGTAGTGGAACTCCGCGAGCTTCTTGAACAGGGCCTCTGCGTCCCCCCGCTCCCGCACGAACACTATGATAGAAGCGTGCGGGGCCCACTGCCCCAGCAACCGCAACAGCCCGTGCACCTTTTTGCTCGCGACCATGATCTCGACGGTTTGTTTGATGCGCAGCGCCGCGGTGCCCTCCGTCCCGATCTTGATCTGCAGCGGCTTCTTCAAATACTTCTTCGCGATCTGCCGCACCTGGTCGGGGAAGGTGGCGGAGAACATGGCGAGCTGCTTCTTCGGCTGTGTCTTGTTCAAAAAATCACTGATCTGCGGCCCGAAGCCCTGGTCCAACATGCGGTCCGCCTCGTCGACGACGACGTAAGACACCCGCTTCAGGTTGGAAATGTTGCCGTTGGAGAGCGAGAAAATATCCACCATACGTCCCGGAGTGCCCACAATCACGTCACAGCCGCGGCGAATAGGACCGAGCTGCTGACCAACCGGCTGCCCGCCGATAGCCGCGCATACCGACACGCCGATGGGCGCGCCGACCTTCTTGGCCTGGGAAGAGAAGGTTAAGGATAAGGTTTTTCGATTGATATTAATTTGGAGGCTAGCAGGGAAAGCTACGATAACATTTTTGGGCCGATCGAGAGATCGGTGCTGCTGGTGATCCATCCTCATGTCGAAGCAAGTTGATCTTGAAGATCATGCTCATGTCGATTGCATTTCTTCCGGTCGCCTCGCTATTTTTCCTACGAAATCACAAGCCCAAAACAAGCCAAGAATTACCTCCGAGAATATCTGCGTGGCCAGTTCTCTTGTGGGCGCCAGGACTAGTCCAATCGGCCCCTCCACGCCGTACTTCACCGGCTCCTGGGCCTGGATGTGCTTCATCATCGGCAGCATGTACGCCAGCGTCTTGCCGCTGCCCGTCGGCGCCAGCGCGATCACATCCCTTCCCGATAACAAACAAGGGATCGCTTGCATCTGGATCGGGAACGGGAGCTCTATCTCCCTTTTTTCCAGCTGCGTCAGCAGCTCCTGGGAGAAGCCGCACTGGTAGAAGGTCTTCACCGGCTTCGGGTGCGGCTCTTTTCCGTTCAGCTTGATGTCGTTGTGCACCTTCCGCAGGTTGTCCACCTCGTGCGGCTTCATCGCCTGGATCTCTTTCACGGGGTGGTACAAATCCTTCTCCAACTTCACGTACTCGATCTTGTTGTGGTCCACGCGGGGCAGCTCCTTCCGCGCGGTGAAGATCTGCTGCAGCTCGGCATACGTCTTCCCCTTCAACGCCTCCGCGGATATTTTCGGCCCGGCACTGCTCTCGCCGCCCGCCGACATCTTGTTCGGGACGGACCGCTTCTGCAGCAGCGTCTGCAGCTTCGGCTTCTCCTTTTTTTCAACATCCTCGGGAGCAATCTTTATGGGGCCGACGATCGCCGCGTCCTGGTAGGCCTTGGGCATGCGGGTCATCGCCTCGATTTGCTTCGTCTTCTCCTCCGCTTCCTGTTTCTCCCGCTCCTCGATCTCACGGATTTGCGCGGCAACCTCGTCCTCGTCCTCCCTTAACTCGGCGTCCTGATCCAAATAGTCCCCGCGCGCGCCGGTTTGGAGCCCATGGAGGTTCGGGTTCAGCGCGATGTTCTTCTGCTGGAGGAACCTCTGCATCTGCTTCATGAAGTCGGACTTCTCGCGCTCCTCCTGCTTGTCCTCGTCCCGCGTCTTCGCAACCACAATCTTAATCCCCAGGTCGAGGGCGGGTGCTGCGGTGCTGGTCTGATTTGCAGTTGTGTCTACTGGCCCTGTAGTAGTTCGGGGAGACGAAGCCGGTGAAGCGGACTTGCTCACGGCGACGTTCGGCGCCGCTGCCTTGGGAGCAGCCGACTTTGGTGAAGCTGAGGGGACAGCTACTGCCGGCTGTAGTTGTTGTGCCGTTTTTCCATTCGCGGTTGTCGCGGCAGAGTCCTTCTCCGGCGGCGCGGCTGCTTTTTTAATATCGCCTATTGCCGCTACGTCCGCTGGCGCGGCAGAATCGGTCTTCTCTGCTGGAGGTAGCGAGGACGTTGCGGCAGCTACTGCTGGCGCTGGCGGCGCGGAAGCAAGCTTAGCAGCTTCCTCATTAGTGGCGGCCCCTGCGGGGGCTTCAGCAGTAGACGCGGGGGCCTCCTGCTTATTATCTACCGCTGCTTCTGGCGCGGCTGCTTTTGCTTTTGCGGCGTCGGCTGGCGCAGCTTCTGCTGGTGCCGCTGGTGTTACTGCAGGAGTACTCTGTGCTGCGGCGACCTTCTCGAAGACCTTTGCGGCGGCCGATAGCTGGTGGCCACCCAGCCGCGGCGCTTGCGCTGCCCGTGGCGACTCTGCTGCTGCCTTGCTCGCAGTGGGTGCTGCAGCCGCTTCTCCTGCTGCTGCGGACGGGGGCTCGGGCACCAGAAGTTTACCGTCTGCCTCGGCGGAAGAAGTGTCTGCTTTTTTCGCCGCCTCGCCATTCGCATTCGCTTTCTCAGCCGCAGTCGTGTCGCCAGAGGCAGCTGTTGCAGCCGCAGCTCCGGCGGCAGGCGTCGCTGCAGACGTCTCCCCCTCGTTCTTTCCGTCCGCTTCCGCTTCCGCTCCCGCTCCCGCTTCCGCTTTTCCCGCAGGTTTTTCACCGCCACTTTCCGCCCCATCGACTTTTTCCACCTTCACTTCTCCCCCAATGAGAAGTCTCCTCTCTTTCTTTTCTTCTTTCTCGTACTTGTTTCCGTACAGCTGCTCGAAACCCACGAATTTCCCGCCCATGATGTCCTCGAACGTGATGCTTTTGCCCGTCTCGTTCGTCTTTACCTCCACCACCTCCACCTTTTTCTGCTTCTCCTTTGCGAGCATTTCGTTCACCAGAGCTGTTACCGCGTCTCGCTCCACTCCACCCCCGACCACGTCGTAGAAATCTCCCGGCGTCCCCGGGCTCGACATCGGCGTCTGCCCCAACAACGCCGCCTGCCGCTTCTTCTCCTGGGCCTCCTTCTTCTTCTCCTTCAATTTGGCCACCAGCTCGTCCGCCTTCGTGGGGCCACGCTTCGGCGCGCCCCCAGCGTCCGCAGTGATCGGCGCCGGAACCGAGGAATCGCCCTCCGGGTCGTCGGTCCGGCGCCGCTTCGTGTCACGGCGGTCGCGGTCGCGGTCGGACTTGCGCTCACGGTCCTTCTTGCGCTCCCGGTCGCGCTCCCGGTCGCGACTCCTTCGCCGGTCCCGGTGATCCTTGCTCATCTCCCCGGCGGCTAAGCTTTTGTTCCCGCCGGCGGTACCACTATCCTTCGTCGCGACTACCCCCGCGACACCGGCCGCACCCCCTGCAGCCGCAGTTTGGGGCACAACACCTGCCGCTGTCGCAGGCGCGCCCCCTGGAGCTCCTGCGGCCCCCTGCTGGGCCGCCGCCACATGCTGGTCCTCAGCCGCAGAAGCGTCTTTCTCGGCCGCCTGCTGGTCAACGGCGCCTCCAGCATCCTTTTGTCGCTCGCGGTCGCGCTCCTTGCGGTCACGATGCTCCTTGCGATCGCGGTCTCTTTCGCGATCCCGCTCCTTTTTCTCGCCTGCAGCGTCCTTGCGGTCGCGGTCCCGTTGCCGTGATCTCGAGCGCTTGCGGTCGCGTTCGCGTTTGCGGCTCCGTGATCGGTCTGCCATGTTTGGAGTGAGGAACAACTTACTCACTCAAGATCCACGACCGGAATCGCAGGATCAATCGGATGCGATGCAAGCTATCAAGGCAGAGGCACTCTTAGATTCTGTTTTTTAGGAATATCAATCGATCCGAGGAACAGATCTGATGCGAGATCAGGAAGACCAAATAACGCATACCATCCCGCGCAGCCGGGGTTTGCCCATCTTCTGGTTTCAATCACCTACTCTTCTAACGATGTGCGCGTACTGCCTATTTTTCTTGCCTATAAATCGGTGGTCGTCGACAAAGTTTGCCCATCATGGAATAGTCGCTGTAGGAACTTGTGTCGGTCCGTACTCGCAAAAGGTTCGTTTGCCATGGGTCGCTGGAAGTAAATGTATAGAAAAATGCACGTTCATGTATGTTGCATGATGATTCGGCCGTAAGTCAAGGGGAACAAGCGTGCGTTTCCTCTACAACTGCAAATGCAATCCCATCCATAGATACCCTCTCCTTCGGTCGGATGCTCGATGTTGTGCTCCTGCAGAAGGCATGATCATGATCTCTTGCTAAGCTATGTTGGTAGTCCTCGTCGAGGCGCTATGATGCATTTCGCAATTCTGGAAGGGGTCGCTAGGGAGCGAAGGACGATTTCGGATTTCAGGTACAACAGTTGGTGAGGAATCAACATCTGCTGGAATTCACAATCCCTTGAACTTGAACTTGATCTTCGTTCTCCTGCAGTGGCAGTCGTTGTTGATTTATAGGTCGTACTTCTCGCTCGCTAGGTTGGTGTCTCTCGCCACGTCTAGAAGGTCCGCGTGCTCAGGGTCAGGGTCGGATCCCATAATTTCAACAAAATATTGCATGTGGAACAGGAACACATAGCCGACTGACTGGTTTTTTCGGGAGGCGCCCCCTGCGGTCCTCTTCGTCCTTCCGGGTCATGAATGATCTTTGGAACGGTGCTGCGACATCATGAAGAAGAAAGACCACTTACTCGCAGCAAGAAAAAGATAGCGCAGGCGCCGCATGCAGCAGAAATAGTATAAAAGTAGGCTCGCGGCTCCATGTCCAAGCGTGAAGCTGAAGCGTCTCCAGGCTAGAAACAGCACACCCACACGCGAAAAAGACCATCTGTAGCTGTTTTTCATACATGTCATACGGCGCAGCAAGAAGGCAACTAGGCAAAATGCTCCCCATACTATGTCTAGCTTCGCCGCGAGGCCGCGTCCCACGGTCGCCTTCCCTCGCCCATTTGAAATGCCTCACATCCCCTTGTGCCACATTCCCTCACAGGCCCCTTCCGCCAGCAGATCCCGCAACGTCACCAGTCGCACTAGCTCGTTCGCGTCTAGTTCGAACTCGTCCACGTACTTCTGCTCCGACGTCCTCGTCCCCATGATCGTGGAACTACCTCGGCCGACGTGAATTGCCTTGTAGTGCTTCCAGAAGAGCTCCCCCCCGCTCCCCGGCATCCCGCGGAGGGTTTTTTGTAGGTACGCCACCATGGTGACCGGGTTGTTCACCTTGCGCAGTTCCTTCGCGTTGTGCAGTTCGGGCACGTTGGGGAGAAAGCTTTTCTCCATCCAGTCGAGAAACTGCACGCGGGACCCGTCCTTCTTCTTGTAGGTGGTCGGGTCCAGTTCCAGGGGCGTCTTGGAGAACCGCCGCCGGAACTCCAGCTCGTTCCGGTGGGACTCGACCGCGCCCGCCTCCAGGCTCTCCGCGCCGTCAATGATACGCTCCAACAGCGATGGTCCGTGCAGCTGGTTATCATGGTCTCCACCGTGCAGCTGCTCGTCGACGGCTTCACTTTGGCCAGAAGTTGTACAACCACTCCGACTTCCAGCATGATGATCCGGACCATTGTTGCAATTATCTCCTCGGAGATAGGGATTCGGTTCGTACTCTTGGCCCGAGGAAACAAGGTGCCCCAGACCCGGATCAACTGCGCAGTTCGCGGCCCTCGCCAGACTCATGTAGTTCGCCTGTGCGGTCGGGAGGCGGTCGAAGTCGAGTTTTTTAGCCTTACCGTACGCGGCCTTGGCGGCCCGCAAGAACTCCTCCACGCGGTTGGAAGCCGCCTCCGCAGCGGTGCCTTCGGCTTCCAGTAGAGCAAGCTCATCGTCCTCGCGCTGCTTGCGCAGGCGCTCCTTCTTCTTCAGCAGTTTCGGAGCCGCAGGTTGGGCATTATCGTGTTGAGCACCAACTTGACAACGTCGGAGATGGTCGGGGAGGTCCTCTTCCGCCTGTCGTGCCTGATTGGTTGAAGATGAGGAGGAAGAGGACGCTGCTGCGGAGGAGCCTAGTGCGGGCGGCTGTTGCTGTTGTAGATGTGTGCTGCTGGCAGCGACCGACGGAGGCTTTTCGATTTTGCCCTTCGTGCACGAAGGAGCTGCGCTCGCACTGGATGAACTCGCCGCCGGAACAAACGTTTCTTCCTCATCGCCACCAGTGGCGGCGAGATCAGCATCCTCGCCACCTTCACTGTCGCTCGACTCTACATGTTCATCACCATTCGACGCATCGCCTTTTTCATGATTTACCGCGTCTTTCTCGTCTGCGGGCGTGGTTGTTGATACCGGCCCCGTCCCATCACCTTGCTGTTCTGCCGATTTTTCTTCTTCCAGAAGCCTGTTTCGATTGTTCTTCTCCCTTTGCTTTCTCCCGCCCCGCACCTTATTCCTTCTTTTCTTCTTCCCCGAATCTTGCTCTTGAAGGTGTTGCGGATCTTCATCAGCGCCTTCAGCGTAGTGCAAGCAGTTCCCCCCAACAGGACCTGTATTTTTCTTGTTGCGAAGATCTTCTTGTTTGATGTCACGCGGAGTGTTGTATCCCGCTTCGCCACTCCCCTGCTCAGAAACCTCTTTTCGACCACCCGTGGCCCGGATCCTGTTTAACAGCTTCGACATGTTCGGCAGCTCAAATTGAGCTCCGATCGCGATGTCGGCGTCGTCAGGAGCTGGCTTCATCTTCTGGTTGTCGTGTTGCTTCGTCCTCTGCTTCGAGCCACTTGAAGATGAGGAGGTGGCAGTTCTCGTGGCAGCTGCAGCTGCGGTCGTTTGAGAAGTGGATGATCCCGTTCCCGTTCCGCTTCCGCCGCGGGAGGCTCCTACGGCTCCGAGGGGGTGAAATTCCGCGCCAGGCAACAGTGTCGCCAAGCTGTTCGCACCTTTCAGGTATTTTCGCGCCAGGTTGACGACGCTGCCGCTCGCGCCCGTCAGAGGGTCAAGGACAAAGACCGACGTCAGCTTGCCGCGAAACTTGCTTAAGAGATCGTCGACCGCGCCGCCGGCAGCACTGATTGCCTGCCCCGCTTCCGCCATCTTGCTCTGCCACTGGTGCAGATCCGCGGAAGTGGCGCCCGAAGCAAGCCCGAGAAGACCGCGACGGACGAGCTCCGTCCGTTGCGCGGACACACAAGTCACAGCGGGGTCACTGGCTGCGGAAGAAAAAGCCTCCAGCGAGATGATGAGATCGAGCACCTTCTCGCCGAGGTAGGCCTGAGGACGAGAAGTAAAAGCATAAACTCACTCTATCATGCCCGGATCACTAAAGGTAAAGTACTGCTGGAAAGTTTTGTTTTCATATGAATTTTCGTCGTCCAGTAGAGCCGTATTGATTCCCCTATAGCTCCTCGTTTCTCAGACTATGTACATAGCAGGCCTTTTTTCAGTACCTTCGATTTTTGCATGGCGCTCTCCACTACGCCGGTGTTCGTCGTGAGCAGGAGCAGTTTTTTGCCGTAGTCCAGCGCCGCGCTCGCGATCCCGGCGAAGAAACCGCGTTCCACGTCCCCCTCTTTGCTCGAGGACGATTTCCCTGCCGTCCCCATTCCGATCAGGCTGTAGTAGCCCCGCACGTAATCCTCGATGGCCTTAAGCATGCCGGCTTCGGACGAGGTGTCGCGGTGTTGAGCACCAGAGCCTGCTGCTGTACCGAGGCTTGATGTTGGCACCGATGGCAAGGGAACCCCCGGCGGGGGCATGTCCGGGGGAGGAAGCTGCGCGTGCTGTTGCGTGATGATCGTCGTGGTCGTGAACTGGAATGGGGGAGCGTCGCTCGCGCCGGGCGCGGCCGTAGTTGTCCCGGGCCCAGGAGCGCCGGTAGCGGGCCCTCCGCCCTGCCCAGTCATTTTGCGCACGGCCCTCTTTGGCGGGACGGTCCGCCAGCCGTCGGCGTCGTTGGCCGCCCCTCCGTCATCGTAAATGATAGTCCTCCTCCCCGCCGCCCCTCCTCCAGCAACTCCCGCCGTGGTTGATGCGCATGTAGAATTGGACGTGTTGCTGGTGATTTTCTTCACCACATTTGTATTTCCACTTCTGCTGATGTTCCCACCACCAGTACCAGCCCCTTGATCTACAGCTTCCCTGCTGTTCCCCGATTGATACAGTTGCGCGCACGGCAGATTCGCCACCTGGTCGAGGAGGTTCGCGCGCCCTTCGTTTGCCGCGGCGCCCGCTTCCTCAGCAGCGTAGCCCTCATCTCCGTCTTCGTTGTCCTCCGCGAGCAAAACACCCTCGAGAACCTCGACTTCGTCCGTGTCGTCCTGCGCCATCGACTGTTACAGGTCAAAACAATGCATCTTTTGAAACATCTTTTAAAAACCGGACGTCACTCGCTCCCGGTGC
>RXOD01004516.1:0-21153 GCA_005223375.1 Amoebophrya sp. AT5.2
GACGCAAGTGGCTGGACTCAGCACCGAGCTGAAAGAAATCAAAGACATGATGGCGACGCTGATGACCGCAATCAGCAACACGAACACCACGCCCACGCCCGCGTCCAGCAAAAAAATGAAGAGAAAGTGAGTGAGATAATAGAATGAGAGCCCCCCTACATGGCACTAGCAGCTGCGCTGGCGATGCCATGTAAGTGCACAATCAGTCTCTATGTCTCTTCCAATTCGACATTGAATTTCTATTGCAATTTGTTCTATTTCAGCGACAACGACAAAGAGAAAGATGATTTTCATTTTGAATATCAATGCAGTTTTCATTTTCTATTGGACAACCAAAGTTGATTACCCCTACCGAATGTCGCCGCTAATGGCCATGAATTTGAATGCAAAGCGAATGCTTGTACTGCTGTGAACTTCATCTCCATCGAAAATGAATCAATGAATGACAGTCGAAAATGAATAAACAAACGAAACAAAAAAAAAGAAGCGATCCTTAGCCCACGGCCGCTTTGGCACGCGTCAGTGTCTTGCCGCGTGGCCGTGGTTCAAGTTCCTCGGCGACCGACCACAGCGTCTGCGTCGCCATAAGTGTTCGTCAGCTCGTGCGTCAGCGATCGCGTGACCAAAGTCGCAATTTCTACTGCAAAGCAAATGCGATCCCATTGCGTCGAATACCAATGATCCAGATCAGCGCTCGATCCCATTCGAATCAAATTATGCGACCCCATACAAATCAAATTATGCGACCCCATCCAAATGAAACGCGTTCCCGGATAGATGCGATTGCGATCAAAATCAGAATCGAAGTCTGAACTTAAAAGCGAGCCTGAGCCAAGCTTCAACTTACTTCCAATACAAATAAATCTTTATCTTTTTCAATATTCTCTTACCTGGCACGCACTTGTTTTTTTCCAGGGGCGTAATTGTACGCAAGCACAGCACCCCACCTCGCTCGGATAGCGATAGGCCACTCGGACCTCGTTCGGACAGACCAAGACCATGTCCCCCCTCAGTTTCGCGGAACTCCAGCAGGCGGCGGCGGACGCGGAGCGCGCGCCGTGCGAGGCCAGCCGCGGGCCCGAATTGGAGCTGCCGGAATTCCGTAAGTCCACAATGTTGGGGGGCTTCTGTCACTCACGCCCCGAGATCGCCGAGAAATACAACGCCAAGTACAACACTCTGTATGGGTGGTTCGGGGCTCCCGAGAAGAAATGGGAGAAATGGGAGGCGGAGGCGCTCGTGACGCAGGTTTATAGCTCAACTTCTCGTGATCAATAGACAGTTAATTTCAATTTTTAGTTTTAGACTCAATTTCAAACTCAATCAAAACAGGTGGTGGACGAAGTCCTCCCTACCATGGATGTCGAGGTTCGGATGCTGGAAACCAACAACGAATGCCCGAAAGCGTACCGTTACTTTTATGTGAAGACGCTGGCGGCGCATACAAAAGGGGTCCTGCTGCGGCAAAGAATCGAGAAGCGAGGATACGAGTGCGACGTTCAGGTCTTCCATGGGGTGTACAAAATGGATTTGTAAACGTCGACGAAGCGTCGACGACGACGCATGTTGTTTTCGCTATGCAGCAGCGAGGATTATGGATATCGGTGCGACGTTCGAGTCTTCCACGGGGCGCAAAAGCGTTCGAGTTTTCCGCGGGGTGCTGTAAAAAAAAAAAACTTTGTAAACGTCGACGACGACTCATGCTTTTTTCGCCGTGGCCTTGTGTTCTGACGCGATCGCTGCGCGTCCCGTTGTAGTTGTTTATCTTTGCTGCTGTCCAGCTGTTTATCTTCGCTCCAAAACGCGTTCGTCTTACCCTCCCTATAGTCGTGCTTTCTCTAGTGATGCATAGACATTGATCTAAAACAAATTCGACCTCGATGAGGCTCGTCTTGTCTGACAAAGCGAAATCAGAAATCGTCGTCTGCGCGTCGAAATCAGAAATCAGAAAGTTTCTCATCGTCGTCGTCTGCTAAATTGCTGCCCAGGTCCAGGATGGAGAGAGTTTGAATTTCGGATGCGGATCAAAGTAAAAACTTTTGGATCAAATAATGTCAATGCGAATGCCAATGGTCAATAGAGCTCTTGTCCTTGAACTTCAATCCAAATCGGGCGCGTAAGCGATAGCCAACCACCATATTCATAGCCCCAGCTTCGCCGTTTTTTTCCAGTGCACGCGCGGCGGGCTTCCTGCTCCCGCAATGGTTGAACTCGAGATCTGGCTAAGCGATCCTATGCCATGCGGTGTGATAGTAGTGTTACATGTACTCCCAAGCCCCTGCGCGCTGTCGTTTTTATGTTGTCAAGATTGGGGCTTGGACTTTGGTCGATCGTCGAGAACATTCATAAACCAACTTAGGCCGCATATTCTATTTGGTGGTCGGACAAAAAAAATCTCGGCTGCGCTGTTCGCTCATTCTGGTTTCGAGCCGTGAGCAATCCCAGAAATCTCACCACCGCTGTCGCCGTGTTTTCATCGTCGGGCTTTGCACGAAAAAAACCCGAACGCTATGGGTCGCAGAAACCAAAAACCGATGGTCGCACTTCGGCAATTTTCGTCGGTTGCTTTAGGGAAAAAAAAAACCTTCTCGCTTAGGTCGCAGAAATCGGTTTTCTTAAAATTGAGGTCCCATCTTTCACACCTGGGGTTTGCTTCGTGAGTTGGGGAGTAGGCCAGAGCTGGGTCCTGAAACAGTAAACGAATAGCAGGCTATCCTTCGCAAGAAGTGACAGCCCCCTTAACATCCAGTGCCCTTGCCACGAGGTGCGAAGACGGAAAGGGGAGCCAACGGTGCGTGAGTTTCAAATGGACGGAGTCAAAAACGAATTTTAGCAGAAGATCTAGTCTTCCGAAAAAGTGGAGCAAGCCGCTGACTGGTTCTACGCCGGCGAATTGTCGACCTCGTGGCACAGGATTTCCATGCGCTCCTCCGTCAGCCGGCCCTCCAAAAAGCGAGTGTTCAACCAGCGGCGCCGTTGCTTGTCCGCGCAGTGCCAATGTCCATCCGGACAGGTAGCGCGACTCGTTCCCGGGCACGTTCCCTCCATCCATTTGAGACACGTGCGCTGCGCTCCGTTGGCTCCTTTTCCGCCTCCGCCGGCGGGCATACCGCCGTTCTTACCACCTTTTCCACCGCCCCCTCCGCCGCGCTGACCGCCGCGGCGGGTCTGACCACCTTTCTGGTTCGGGCCGTTGTAGGGGCCTGCGGTAGTAGCCGCAGGGGCGGGAACAACAGGGCTGTAGCCGTTCTGCTGCAGCATGACCAGCATGGAGCTGGTACTCTTCTTCATGGTCTTTTCCAGGTAGATGTAGTCCCGAAGCTTGGACTTCAGCGAGATCGTGACGGCGAGGACGAAGGCACGCTGGTAGGCGGTCTCGGCGGGAATCTGGTTCACCGCCGGCAAATTGTTGCTTTTCGTCACCTCCGCGCACGCCTTCATCCAGACCTTGTACACCTCATCCATGGTGAGGGTGGCAGCGGGATCCGCCCGCGCGATCTCCACCGGATCCACCGGTCCATTTACTTCATCCTGCAACATCCGGTGTTGCGCAGAATACTGCGATTGAGTTGTAAACTCAATGGCCTTCAGCAGGGTCAGGATCGAAAACGGGAAAAGCGACAAGTTCTTCGGAATCTGCGTCGTGTCCGCCAGCACGTGCAGGCGCATCGACGCGGCGAGTTGTAAACCAAAAAGGTACTGGCGGCCATCAATTTTTTGATGGCACTCCCTCTGTTCGCGATTCAAATCGCCTTCCTGCCCCGGTGTCAGTCGTCCCAGACCGACCTCTGCGGCGGACTGCATTTGCAGTTCCGCCCAAGTGTTCACGTCCGCCATACTTTTTGGAGAGCCGAGGCGATTCTAAATTCGATGCGAGGCCAAAAGGGGCGGCGAAAAAACGGAGAAACTCTGCAAGAGCGGAACAAAGCTCAATTGCGCAAACTCCGGCAAAGCCCACTCGCTCACGAAAGACACCTCTTTCCCGACGGAAACTCCGATACGTAGTGCGACGAAAGGGGAAAACGAAAACCCGATCATTACGGAAAAGCAAAGGGCTCTGCCCACAAGCGTGCAACGAAGTGCGCCGATCCTCTTTTTTCGCGTTAGCCGTTTTTTGCTTTTTATATTTCGTCGAAAGACCATTACATTTGGAAAGAGCATCAGGAGCCGAAGCTCCCGGACCGAAGACTTCTTTTTTTTTTTTTTTTTTTACCCGACGGAAAAACCGATGCTCTTTTTTTTGCTTTTTTCATTTATGGGCAGGCACCGATCAGAAAACGAAAACTACTTCTTGCAAGCATCGCGGATGGACGTGCCACGGGCCACAGGCCAGGTGATCTCAATCTCGTCCGGATCCGTCAGCGCAGCCGTGGCGTAATCCTGTGTAGTTTGGATCTGCCGATGGCGCGCGAGCGAGCACACAACCTCCACCGAAAGTCCGGATTGGAGGGCGGCGGTGATGGAACCAACTCGCAGTGCATGTCCTTGCAAACGGGCAGGCTCAACTCCCGGGATGCAGTCTTCACCGGCGAGCACCACCACCGCCTTCCACATCTTGCGAGCCTGATCCGCCGTTCCCAAAACTCCCGAGATGCGCACGAATTCTTCATCAGAACAGGCATGCACGGGGCACACCTTAAAATCCTCGCGCCATGGCCCGTAGCAGGTGTGCTTGCAAGCGCAAGCCAGCTTGAATGTAGCTCCATGAGCATGCTTATCGCCCTTGCTTTCTTTCACGTGAAACTTGATGCCGGCGCCCCCGGAAGTAGTAGTCAGCTCAGCGTGGATGGCGTCGCCAAGCCGCAACATCCCAAACCAGCATTTGATGTACCACTTCAGGGCCTGCTTGTAGGAGATGGAAACCTCCTTCACCGCCGGCGAGGTTTTAGTTTTGGCCTTGGCCTTGCGGGTGTAGACGGTCGTTTTCAGCAGGTCGTCGGAAAGCATTGTCATCCGCAGCAGGTGCGAAAGCCGCACCCCCTGGGCCTGCGACCGTGGTTTCACCAACTTGCTCAGAATCGAGAAAGCCTTGCTGTACGCGGCGTTCATCTCGTTCGTGAACGGAGCGGCAGAGGACACGTAGGACTTCCAGTGCGAAAAATACACCGCGCGGGACTGGGAAAAGCCGTTGGTCTTCGCCAGCAACTCGGCGTAGGACTGAATCGACCACACGGACACCGACTCGGGGAGGGAGCACACCTCGAAGGCGTTGCAGAAAACATGGTAGCGAGCGAATTCTTGCTCGTAGGTTTTCAGCGTGTTCTTGGTCCACCGCAGCTCCTTCATGGGAATCGAAAACTTCTTTTTCACGTCGGCTAAGTCGGCGGGGCGGGGGATCCACTTATGGGCCTTCCTCTCCGGGCCCAGAGTGTGTTTCGAGTATTTCTCCAGGGCTTTCTCGAAGAAGTCCTGCTCGTAACCAACCACACGACCTTTCATTCTTGACGCCGACGACCGGTTCCTTAGCGGACTTCACGTTTTTCATGGCGGTAGCGGGAGCAGAAACAGGCTCGCTTTTCATCGCGGTCGACGGAGCAGAAACAGGCTCGTCATCGCCGCTGGAGGGCGACTCGTCGTCAGTCGAATCGGCCACGTCCTCCATTTTCACCAGCTCAGCCACAATCTTGCGGCGGGTGTGCCGGTCCGTGCCCAGCTTCAGCTTTTGGGCCATTCCCATTTCCTCCGCATCAACTTGTTTTTCCAGCTTGCACTTCTTGTGCAGGCGCTCCTTCGCGGCGGCAGACAAACCGGCACCGCTGGAGGAAGAGTCAGAATCGCTGAAGACCGGTTTATCACGGGAACTGGTAGCACGCTCGCCCTTCTGCTTCTTCCCGGAATACTTCTTGTAGGACCGATCCAAGTCCTCGCGCTTGCGCTTGTGCTCCTTAAACTGCTTGGAGTCACCGATCAGGTCCTTCGGAAGTAAGCAGCAGACTGCAAAGTAGCGGGCTCACGCGAGAGGGTGCGCTTGCTGCCCTTGCTCGTGTTCCGAAGCTGCGTTTCAGTGGACTCGGAAGGTTCCGAGACGTCATCGGAACTGCCCGGAGAGGAGTTGCCAGAAGGAGCGGCCGAGCGCTTGGCGCGCTTGGAGAGGGCCTTGGAAATTTTCTTCTTCTCGGCACCCTTGGCGCGAATCAAGTCGGAGAGGGACGAAGCTCCCTTTTTCGAATCTTTCTCCTTCTTCTGCAATTTGGCCACCTTCCGCTCGGCAGCTCCATCAGGGTCAACAGAAAAATCGTCCTTCTCCTTCGATGCCTCCTTCGATTTCCTGTACTTGGCCAGGGCGCTGGAGGGCTTAAATTCGCTGGCGCCGCCGGCGGCAGCGGCCAACAAGTCTTCCATGTTTTTTGTTCGACGTAGGGAGGAAAAAGCTGTGCTTAGGGTGGGGTCGAAAATCTACAAACCTGCGAAGTGCAGGGTAGAGCAAAGACCACCAGGTGCGAAGCGCAAACCTGGCAAAAACCTGCGACAACAAAGCAGGAAAGCACAATGAATTCCTTACCCACAAAGTTCGAACCGATGATCAGCTTTCTGTGAACACAGCCTATATGAGCAAGCACATATAGTAGTGTCTACACAGAGCTTGACCATCGTCTCTTCACCGGAGATGCGCGCTGGCGCGCGCGAGTGCATGATCATTCAACAGATTCATTTCATATTTCCTCATTTCAGCATTAAGGGACCTTACGATTCTTTGGCCGTTTCGCCGGCCCAAAGCTCATCCGACGATGAGGCAAGATCCGAAAGCCGCGCAGCGGCCTGTCTTAGCGTCGTGATCGAGATTTGAAGAGAGATCGAAAGCAACAGAAGCAGAGCGTGAATTGGGATCGAAGAGAGAGAGATCAACGCTCTGAGAGCGAGCTTGGGGCCGCCCTTAGGGGACGGCTGCCCATTAGTGATAAAGTGTGGCCGCCGCATACGGGCCGGCCACTAATGTACATGTTGCTTCGACCGATCGAGCTAAGAGCGAAAGTAAAGCAGTATAGAGGTCCGATTGCCTCAGTCCCACATAACGCCAAGCATACGCAAGAGATAGGCAAACAGGACCGAAGAGACGCTTGACTAGACTCGCTCCCAGAGAAAAGAAATAGTGTAGCCGTCATGCAGGAAAAACAAACCGAAAGTGACGGGTGATTGCAATCTTTAAAATTGCAAAATTTAAATTTTTATTCTCAGAACAAGGGAGGAGTAGCCAACAGGCTGGGGAGGGTTGCAGGCGCCGAAGGCTGCATCATTCAGTGCTAAAAAGGTCGAAAATCTACAAACCTGCGAAGTGCAGGGTAGAGCAAAGACCACCAGGTGCGAAGCGCAAACCTGGCAAAAACCTGCGACAACAAAGCAGGAAAGCACAATGAATTCCTTACCCACAAAGTTCGAACCGATGATCAGCTTTCTGTGAACACAGCCTATTAATTTAAACAAGTAGTTTATCTTGAAAGAATAGTAAAAGTAAACTGCATCGGCAAGGGCACGTCACCTGCTGCGCAGCGCCGCGTGACGTTCGCAAGCCGGTTACTTTCCGGTTCCTACCTTCTCCTCGAGCTCGTCTGGCCGCGCCTGTAATCGTCGTTTCTAAACTCAAACAACAAGAACGTGATCAGACAAGCCAGCTCATCTCCATGGCACGTTCTCGCAGCGATTGTAGCCACGGCTGTCCTTAACGATCGCGTATCCTCCGTTGCATTTCCAGCAGTGGTTCCATGCATGAGACCCCCGTTCGCCACCCTTCCACGGAGTCCCGTTCCTGCACGTGTAATGGAAAAACTTCCCGCCCCCCCCAGCGGCATCTTCCCCACAGGCCGACGCACTGCACTCCTGCATCTTTTCCTTTTGCAGAAAATTAACGCTGAACGCAGAGGTTCCACCGCCCTCGTGCTGGGCAAGGCCAACCACCGGCGTGGAAAGCGAAGACATCGCGACCACGGCAGCACAGACGCGCTTCGACAGTATCATTTTTTTCCAATTCGAGGCGTTGATTTATGTAACCTATGCCTGTAGTTATTGAAGCAAGTGGAAATAGCGAGCGCCAACGCTAGGCAAGAGCGACACGTTAGCAGATGAGCGTAAGGGTTGTCCTCGCCGAGTGATTGTGATTTTTATTTCAGAAATAACTTTGCGTAAAGATTGATTTTAGCTAAAAACAACAAAAACTTTTTTAGAGGGGAGCGAAGCAAACGAGGTAAGCCTAAGCGCTGACTTCACTTTGTCTTCATGTCTATGCTCAAAGTCAAATCCAAACCAGCACCGGACGTATCAGTTGTAGTAGGACGCACGGTCCGCGGATGTTGACAAGTTTTATTCACTGCATTGATTTGGATGAATCTCAATCTTTCTACATCACCGATTTGATTTCTGGAGAAAAAGATCTGTTCTTCCGATGGATGCGCCCACCTAACCGAATCAATCGACTCCGAACCGATGTCGTGTTGTTGAAGAAAGCGGAAGAATACAGAACAAAGAAGAAGAACGGCAGGAACTGAGAGGGACAACGACGAGCACCGATATATAAGAGCACCCAACACTTACCAGTACCCAACAAGAAGTTAAAACCCTGCAGCTGCTCCACCACAAACATCAACCACGTATAGTACGTGCGTCTCGGTTTCCGTTGATTTGCGGGCTACGAACCACGCGGGCGTTACGTTAATGACTTACAGTTAGGGTATAAGATCTAGCCGAATGAGTATATAAGCTGCGTGAGTATAGTACTTATTACTCTTACCAAAATTAAATTTTGAAAACCAACCACTCACTCCCTCGTACAACTGAACCCACTTCATCAATTCTCGTCCTTCAGCAGGAACTCGGCAATGCGATCTTTTCCATTTGTCCACGTGTGCTGGCATGCATGACAGAGGCGCGTGGTGAATCGTTCGTGTTCTGTTCCAATCCGGTCCTCAAGCCAGAACTGGAAGGCTCATCTCCCCCTCTGGTAACGCGGTTCTTTGAAAGCAGCTCGGCAATGCGATCTTTTCCATTTGTCCAGGTGTGCTGGCATGTATGACAGAGGCGCGTGGTGAATCGTTCGTGGTCTGTTCCAATCCGCTCCTCAAGCCAGAACTGGAAGGCTCTCCCCCTCTGGTAACGCGTGAACCCCTGCAGCAGAGCGTACTTGTTATTGTCAACCACATGGCCAAACACGTGCCCCTTGCACTCGTAACCCTCTCCGCTCTCGTGTTTGCAGGGACCGTCGTTACTCGGGTCCAAGAAGTGCTGCTCCTGAAGCTGCCTAGGGATTTTCGCATCCCTCACCTCCTTCTGCCTGTGCTCGTTTCCCACACAATTGCAGCGGTCTCCTTTGTTCAATAACAGCGTGATGCTGAACCGCTCGAGCATCTTGTTGAGGTGGTCGGTAACGCTTTTACGGATCGTGTCCGCGTGATTCCGCTGGTAGCCGCAAACTGCATCAAGTTGAAGTTCTTTGCGAAGGCCCCCGGATTCAATAGTCGGCTGCAGCAACTTCGCGACGAAGGCCGGATAGCTCTCGCTCCCGCTCGCTGGCCTGCGGCTCGCGTAGCGTCGGTGCTTGTTGTCCGGGTCGTGCCGCAACAAGGGCATGTAGTGCTCGAGGCGGCCCCAGTAGAGTTTGGAGTCCTTCACCTCATCGAGCAGCACCCCGCTTCTCAAGTCCGTGGTCCACTCGTTTTCCTCCGGACTCTTCTTATCATCGATGGTGCTCTGCGGGGGTCTGCACGTGTCCCCATCTCGTCCCGAGCAGTACTGCGTCATCCACCCCCGCTTGGGACGGGTGAAGTCGAGGTAACCGTAACTGCCGCAGCTGCCGTAGACCACGTCGATGTATTCGATGTCCTTAAACAGGTCTCTCGGAATGTTCGAGACCATGGACCATCTTTGGGCGAATTGGCAGCCGCCGCTGTGGCCCGCGATGATGATCTGCGTTTTCGTTTTTTCCAGCAACCGCGCCACAATCTGGTCCATCACCTCGTAACTAGTAAAATCAGCATTCGCCGGATCATTGTGGTTCCGGTCCGGCACGTCTGCGTGGTAGGTATTGGCATTCGCTTTCTCGAAATTCGTCGAGTAGCCTCCCTTGTTCGATAATCCGTTCGATGTCTCGCCAAACACGAGCTTGTCCGTACTCTTCGGCGCGTCATGGCGGTGATGAGCCTCCTGTTGTGGGCGGAAAAGCGGCACAACGACGTCCCAATGCGCCGCGTCAAGCGCTTCGTGAAACTTCTTCTCATTGCTGAACTCCTCGCAGAGATTTTTCGAGGCGTCCACCACATCACGCGTATTAAACTCGGGAAGTATCACGATGACGCGATTTAGCTTGTTTGCGTTTTCTTCCCAATTGTAGCTATTTTTCTTGTTCTTCCACGTTTTTGGAGCGTCCAGCAGGCCGTCCTCCGTCTTACCCTGCCAGTTGGAAAACACCTCCATCTTCCATTTTGTGTCGAAGTCGTAGTATTGCTCGTCTGCGCCGGAAGGGTTCTTCCGGGCTTGGTCCTCCGGGTAGTGAAACATGCCCCAATGCCGCTTGCACGATTGTCTCATCTTCTCCTTTTGCAGAAAATTCACGCTGGAGGCAGAGGCTCCATCGTCCTCGTGCTGGGCAAGGCCAAGCACCGGCGCGGAAAGCGAAGACATCGCGACCACGGCAGCACAGACGCGCTTCGACAGCATCATTAATTTATGTAATCCGTGCCCGTGATTGAAGTAGAAGTAGCAAACGCTAGGTGGCAACCGCAAGAGCGACAAGTTAGTTGTAGATGAGCGTGAGGGTCGTCGCCGACGCCGACGCCGAGTGAAGATTTTTATTTCAAAAGTAACTTTGCGTATAGATAAAGGCTTAGGGTTTCGCTTTTGATTAGAAAAACTACAGCAAAAACTTTTTTAGAGGGGAGCGAAGCAAAGGTAAGCGCTGACTTGACTATGTCTATGCTCAAAGTCAAATCCAAACCCGCACCGGAAGTATCAGTTGTAGTAGGACGGTCCTCGGATGAGAAGTTGATAGCATTGATTTGGATGAATCTACATCACCGATTTCTGGAGAAAAAGTTCTGGCGATGGATGCGCCCTAACCGAATCAATCGACTCCGAGCCGATGTCGTGTTCTTGTTCTTGAAAGTGAAAGAATACTTACAGAACAAAGAAGAAGAACGGCAGGAACTACTGAGCAGGACAACGACGAGCACCGATAAGAGCACACAATATTCATTCGCCAGTACAACTAGCAGGAGCCGAATGCCAATGACTATGCCACCAGGCAGCGCGTTCTTCAAGTCAGATATAGAGATACTCGATACTCGTTACCGAGGAGCAGATCGATGGCCAGACTGAAAACAGTCATCCGCGGCCACCGCAACTCCCGCCTGGGCGGCCTGCAGCCGTGCCTTTTTCTGGAACGTTCGTTTCAAAACGTCAACAGTTGTGGTCCCATTTGCACTTACAGGTGAGGGATTATTTTCGCGGGGAGATGATGGTAAAGACAGAGTAAAACAATCGTAGCAAAGGTTTTTTGGATCTGGAGACCGACGACGACGAGGAGAAGGCTCTGCGTGCCTCTTTCGCCGCGGCGTCATCAATCAGTATCAGGGTACATCTTCAGTCGTGGTGGGTAATAAATAATTGAGTGAAGTCGTAGGCGAACGCCTAGCGGCGCTGCAGCAGTCCGACTCTTTGCGCTCTTCACCTTTGTTAGCGAGGTCAAAAAGCCTGGACGCAATCGCAATCACGAGTTCTTGTAGAGTCATCTCCCTCTCCATCATCGAAAACGGTGTCGTGCTTCATATCGTGACGCAAGTATTCATTTCGTCGACCACAGCGAAGTGAAGGTAGCGGATGCAGCTGTGGCAGGATTCGTCGGTGGAGGCTAGAGTTAGAGAGTCGACGTCGAAGACAGGAGCCAGTGGCGACGATTCAACCTGGTCAAGGTGGTGAAGGTGATTGTGCACATGAATGGTGCGGTTTCGGGCTGATAGATATCGTTCAGGAGTTTATCGTTACCGTTATCAATCAAGAACTCGAACTCCTGCACATCTACGTGCGACCATAGATAAAAATTCAATTCCATGTCATTCAGCAAGACGAAGACCGTTCAAATTTTTAGAAGTACCCTTGCCCTTCGACTTCGTCATCCTTTCTTGCTTTCTTGTCCAGCCCACCACGACCACTCCCCACGTGCATGATCGCTCCGTCGAGCGAACTCTCGAGTCTTCTACTCACTACTCCAATCCAGCGAAGAAGTCTTCGTCCGCCACGTAGGTTTCGCCTTTTTCTTCTGCTTCTTTCTTTAGTCTTTCTTCTTCTGCTTTCTTCGCGTCCAGGTCCGCTTTCGCTGCTGCTTTTACTGCCTCTTGGTCTGCTTTTTCTGCCTCCTGCTTCTTTTTCGTGATGAGTTTTTCCAACTCTTTCTGCAAGACCGCTATCTGCGTCTGCTCCAGCTTTGCGGCGTTCTTCTCGATCGCCATGGTCAGTACCTTCAGATGCGCACCCTTGCTCACTTTCCCGCCGTGTTGCTCACCAGCAGTGCTCACTGTCCCTGCTGTGCTGCGTGCCCCTCCTTTTGAGGAAGACGCGCCGGTTGCGGCTTCGGGTCCACCGGTGGTGGTGGTGGTACCTACACTGGCGGCGACGCTGCCCACGTCGTCGGAGTAGGGGAAGAGCTTCGGCTTGAGGAAGGTGTTCACGAGTTTCTCCACGTCCTGCATCTGCTTGATCTCGAACGCAGTGAAGGAGTTGATCGACTTCTCTTTCTCCTCCTTCGGCAGCAGCGTCTCCTTCTTCTTTCCCGGCGAGGTGGTGGATCCGGACGCGGATGCCGCGTGGTCCTTGATCATGTGGTCCTTTGACGCGCTAGTACTTGCGGCGTCCCCGGCAGACGACTTGCTCGCACTGGTGCCCGCGGCCTTTCCCTTTGTAGATTTCACGTTTTCGGGGCTTTGCAGTTCCTCCTTTTCCACCAGGTGGGTCGCGCCGCCGAAGTTGTCCGGGTCGCTCTTCACGGATGTGGACGTGGCCATCTGCTGGTCCTTGAGGCCGCCTTCTGAGGGCTCAGAGACGATCACGGGCGTGGCGGTGTGGTGCGAGGAAGTCTTCTCGTCCAACATTTCGAAGTCCTGCCCGGCGGTCTTGGACTTCCCGTCATCGTCGTCCTCCGCCCAGCCCTCCGACTTCTTCTCCTCAACATCCCAGTCGTCCTCGGACCTGTTGTCGTCGGCCTCCCAGTCGTCGTCAGACATTTTGTTCTCGGCGGTTTTGGTGCTTTTGGATATTAGTTTGTTCCGATTTTCAGGGTCGTACCTCTCACTTCGGTGCCGATCGACTGATGACCCACTTGCAGTTGCTTGATGCAAAAAACAGCTTCCACCTTCTGCTACAGATCGATCGATGGAAAAGTTTACAGCGCGTTTTTAATAAATTACAGCGCCAGCGCGTCGACGTCGTCTTGCGCCTTTATTCTAGCGTGAGACCTGGTCATTTTATCGTTGGAAGCGGAAGCGAGTGAGGGTTGACAATGACCACATTGCTTTGTCGGTAGTATTCTTGTTGAGGTACAAGAGGTGCGCCGCGAGGACGAGCAACACCCCCGAGATGAGATCATCTCCTCGACGGCCGAGACCTTCTAGGTGAGTCGTGGTCTGACCGTTCTCCTTTTTATTGCTTGTGTAGTCGGGGCTACGAGGTACTCAGGCTCACGACCTGGTCCTGACTGCTAGATCACGATCTCGTGTTCGTTGAGGAAGCGGATCTGGTACTGAGTTGATTCATAATTCTCGATATTTTTATTCGTGATCGACATCTATGAAATCAGAAGTGTGGATACAACAGATGACCGACATCACATGCCGCAGACAAATTGAGACTGGCACCCAGCTCCTTCGTAACGGATTTCATTTTTTTTATCAAGCGATTCAATTCGAGGTCCGACTCCGATGCGATGTTTGGAATCTTCTCGATCTTCGCCCTCCCAAACCAATAGATACGACCCTCATGATGTCCATCGATCTCGCGAAAACTAAATCAGAACAACGTCGAACAGCATGAGAAGTGCAATCAGGCAGGTTCTCTTCAAGCATGAGTAGTCCAATTCACGACCGAGCAGGTTCTTTTCTTTTGACAAGACATCTTCAAAACATTCTTCACGACTTCCACTTTGCCACTGAGCCTCGTATCTAGTACCGCTGTTGGAGGTGCGGGAGCGACATTGACATATGGATTTGGACATGGAAAAAACAAAAAACTAAACTCAATCACATCTGAATCTATCTTCTGATCTTTTAAATTGAAAGTGCGCTTGGTTCTCTATATGTTTGGGTTTACAAGACGACGAGCCACTGGCAGACCTGTCTCCTTAAGTTTCTTGGCAGTTTGATCATTCAATGCAGACAAACAATGAATCGGACAACACAACCTGACGTATGGTCGAAAGTGAAAGTGATGAAAGAGAAAGATGCAATGTGAAATAGACGAAAAACATAGATTTAGATTTTTTTTTTTTTCTTAAATGAGTGTTGTTCCTTCCTTTCCATGTCGAGCTT
Organism: Amoebophrya sp. AT5.2; assembly: GCA_005223375.1. Classification (NCBI taxonomy): domain Eukaryota; class Dinophyceae; order Syndiniales; family Amoebophryaceae; genus Amoebophrya; species Amoebophrya sp. AT5.2. The sequence continues at coordinate 14,502 of RXOD01004516.1, forward strand.
GAGGACGTAGCTGACCTATCGAATTCGAAATTAAATTTTTAATTTCAAGAAAGTTCTTTCATGGCGCCGTCGAGTTCTTCTGTTTCATAGCTTCTAGGGCTCGCTTCATCTTTTGCGCATGCTGGACCTGCTTTCCTAGGTCCTTCGGGCGCAGTTCGTGCGGCATTACCCAGTACGGGACGAGGCCTTTCTTGCTCTTCCCGCTAGTTGTACTTCCAGCTGCGGCACCAGCAACAGCATCGCCATCCAAGAACAGTACTTTCACCCATCCGCCTTTCTCCGGGTCTACCGACACGACCTGCAACTCGGCGCCCTTCTTCACGTCCACTTTTCCGTCTTTCGATTTGTAATCGTGGTAGGCGAAAAACCGTACCGGCTCCTTCTTGTCGGAAGGAGACTTATGCTGATCGCCCGCCTCCGCCTCCGGCGGGAGACAGCTCAGGCTGAGCCACTGCGGCCTGTTACTTCGCTTCGTTACGTTTCTGACCTGGCAGCGCCCGTCCACCGGTCCCTTCAAGTACTCGATGATGTCTCCGGCGTCGCAAACTCCTTTCTCACACCCTTTCACCGCTTTGAAGAAGCCCTTCGACACGCACCAGCCCGGCACCCACGCCTTCTCACCTGTGCGCTTGATCTCTAACAGCACCCAGTTTTTGTCCGGTTTGCTCCGCAAAATTCTGCCCAGGCCGCCGACCCTCGTCTTCCCCTCGTATCCGTGCACCATCGTGCGGATGTCCTCCAAGTGCACCAGCTCGATAACCTTCTTCGTCCGAATAGAGATCTCGATCACAGTCTCGATGTCCGAGAGCTCGTCGCTGGAGCTGGTGCTGCTCGCCATCTTCTCATAGTTCACCTCGAGCTCGCGCTCCAGAACACCCGCGTCCTCGACGGCTGGCGCCGGGGCAGGGGCTGATTCCATTATTGCATTGATTTGACATTCAACTTCAACAGCTGCAAATGCAATCCGCAATCCAAACTCAAAATTAAAAGCAGCTCGGCTGAAGGATAAAACTTCATCAAGATCAAGCTAGCGAACAAGTAAGTCTAAGTAACTAAGTTAGCTAGTAAAAATAGAAAGTACCGTAGCCCCGTGGCGAGAACATGGACAACACTTGCACGGCGTGCGTCATGTGGGCCTCTACCCCTCCTCGTTTGCGCCTTTCCCGCAGCCGTTCTGCCACGCTCGCTCTGTGCCTGCGCTGGATCCGCACAGCCGCGGCGGTCTCTTCCCTCACGCTTGTTCTCTCCTGCTGGGACGCAGACGGCGCTTCTAAGACTAAGTGGTCAACTTCCAGCTCCTCCGCCTGCGTGATGTGGGGTTCCTTCATCGGCCCCACGTCCTTGTTCGCGGCGTAGACCCGGCCGTCTTTGAACTGGTCGCCGACATCGATCACGAGCGGCAGTCGTGGGATCAGGGGAGGTGCGGGCTTTTCGCTTAGTACCTTTTCGTCTTGCGTTTCCTGCTCCTCGGCCACGGCCGCGCCGCCCATACTCAGGTACTCGCGACCTTCTTGCGCCGAGCGGTCTGGGTCGAGTTGATCGCTCTCGCCTGCGAACGCGGGGCTGGCACTGGCTGCCTCCGCCGCGGACACCCGGGATTTCTCCAACTCCTCCACTTCCTGCAGCGGCTCATCTCGCTTTGCCGCGGAAAGAAGATCCTGCTTTCTGCCCTGCGCCTCGGCCCGTGCCTTGCCGCCGCGGTAGCGGCTCTGGATCTTCAAACTCGCTTCCTCGAGCTCTTTGCGCTCCTGTAGTGCACGTTTTGCCTCCGCTTCCGCTTGCTCCTGCTTTTCGCGCTGTAGCCGTTCGCTTTCCTCCTTCTGCAGTCGCTTTTCCTCGGCCCAGCGCGCCTGCCGCGCTTGTTTTCGTGCCTCTTGCTCCTCCTTCAGGCACTTCGCCTCGTCCGCTTCTTTCCTTTCGCGTTCTAGGGCTTTTCTCTTGTCCTCGACATCGGCGCGAGCCTTGCCGCCGCGGTAGCGACTTTGGATCTTAAGCGACATTGAGTTTTCTAGTTCCTGCTGCTCTTGGTCTTGGAGGCGCTTTGCCTCAGCTGCTTCCCGCTCCTGTGCCTCGCGCTCGAGTCGTTCTTCCTCCTCCTGCAGACGCTGCGCCTCGGCCTCGCGTGCTTGCCTTTCGCGCTCGAGTCGTTCTTCCTCCTCCTGCAGACGCTTCGCTTCGGCCTCTATTCTCTGCTTTTTCTCTTCGGCAACAGCTCGCGCCTTGCCGCCTCGATAGCGAGTCTGAATCTTCAACGACGCGTGCACGAGCTCTTTTTCTTCTTGCAACCGCTTCGCTTCGGCCTCCCGCTCTCGCTTCTCGCGCGCTAGACTTCGTTTCTTGTCTTCGGCATCGACTCGCGCTTTGCCCCCTCGGTAGCGACTCTGAATCTTCAACGACGCATACACGAGCTCTTTTTCTTCTTGCAACCGCTTCGCTTCGGCCTCCCGTTCTCGCTTCTCGCGCGCTAGACTTTGTTTCTTGTCTTCCGCGGCGGTTCGCGCTTTGCCCCCTCGGTAGCGACTTTGGATCTTCAACGACGCATAAACGAGCTCCCTCGTCTCCACTTCCACGCGACGTTTGGCCTCCGCTTCGCGCTGCTCGCGCTCCTTCTCGCGAGCCAGTCTTTGCTTCTTGTCCTCGGTAGCGGCCCGCGCCTTGCCCCCACGGTAGCGGCTCTGGATGCGCAAAGACGCTAACTCAAGCTCGTTCTCCTCCTGCAGGCGCTTGGCCTCTGCTTCCCGCGCCTCCCGCTTTTTGCGGTCTCCTGGACTTTCCACCACGTGATCGGCTGAGTCGCGTCGCGCGACCGAAAACTCATTCATGCTTCTCCTCGCGGGGGCTTGCCCGACGTCCTTGCTCTCTTCATCTTGCCCCCGTGGCGTCAGATTTACTCTGTCGTGATCATACGAGTACGTCGTCGGCCCGTGAGCTGTTTTCGTCGCTAACCTCCTTGCCGCGATGCGCTCCGCCACGCTCTTCCGGCGGCGATTCGGTACGCGGATCTCGTTTGCTTCCGGCGCAGAATCTTCTAGATCATCAGAGTCGTCGACGGCGACGGCATCAGGTTCAGGATTTTTGTCTGCTTCGAGTTCAGCAACTTCAGCACGGTCACTCGCCACCTGCTCGGAAGCCCGTTTTGGTCCACTTGTCTCGGAAAAACGCTTGGACGGGCGAACTGGCGCATCGAGATTGGCCGTGTCTCGCCGCGCTTCTTTGAAGGATTGCATTGTGGAGGAAGGACGTTTGCTTGACCGAGCATCGCTTTCGTGGGCACCTGCAGCTGTTTCGGGAAATGCAGCTGCCGGAATCGACGCCTCCACGAACTTATCGCGGATCGATGAAGCCTCATCCGCGGATAGGCCGCTCGCGCCGGACCCAGATGACGATGAAGTCCCGGAGATCTGCTTCTCGGGGGTTCCGCCTCCTGCATCTAGATCAGCCGCACCACGAGGCGAAACGTCTGTCACCCCTCGGGAGTCCTCGTCCTTCTCATGGTGCAGCTGTATGGAAGACGATTGGGTTCTGACCGATTTCTCAAGTTGAACAAGTTCTTGATCCCCCATCAGGGATAGTTGCAAGTTCGCATTCTCCTGCGCCAGGATCGAGTCAAGCGCTCTTTTCTCATCGACGTGCGTGTCACGGTGCACCTGCGCAGAAGTGCCCTGCGTCGCGGCGTTCAACTGATCGTTCTCCTCTTTCAGTCGAATTTCCAGAAGCGAGGCCATGGACCGCTCATCTTCTACGTCTCCCCCGACATCGTTTTCTTTTGATGCCGCGTCCCCGGCGTTCAACATAGCGTTCTTGTCCTCTGCTTCCGCCGCACCCGAGGTCGGGGATGCCCCAGCTCCGTGCACGAAGTCGTGCCTGTCGTGGTGCTGCTGTATCAAGTGCTCGTCCGCCATGAAGCAGGCTTGGTGGCAGATGCCGTCGTCCGTGTGTCCCATGTCCGCGGCGGAATGATGCAAAACCGCCTCCACCTCGTCCCGCGCCCTCGGTGCACTCCCACGTCCGGTCGCCGCGCGGCTGCCGCGCCTCGAATTCGATAGCGCAGGCGCAACTGCAATCGGCGCGCCTCCAATCGACGTCGATTTAGAAAGCGGCGGAGGCGACTTGGAGGACAGACCGCGGGGGCTCCGCATGCTAGAAAACTGGAACTTAGCGAGGTCGTCCTTGTACTGATGCTTCGGTGTGAAAACTCCTCGGGGTGAAAGCTGGTGACTCCAGAACTCGGGCCTTGGCGATAATTGGCCGCCCGTTTCGTTTTCTGCTGCCGACGAGTTCGAGACGCGTCGTCCCCGGGGGAGGGCTTTGAAGTCCGCGTGGCCCTTGTCCTGCTTGGCAAGCCCGCGCGCCTTCGGAACCGAGATCATCGCCTGCTGCGACGACGAAGTTCCACTGCCAGAGCGGCTGTCAGAGCCAGGACGAACGGCAGTAGTAGAGCGCGAAGGGCGATCCCCAGCAGTCGTGGACAACTTCTTCTTCGAGGCGGAACTACCACTATTTCGGCCGTTTACGCTTTCCCTTTCGCTTGGTGCGGCTCTCGATTTCTGCTCTCTGCGCGGCTGGTTTCCGGTCGTTGTGTCTGAAAGCCGCGAGATCAGGGGCGTTTTGCTCGCCTTCGTCTTTTTCGGCGCGTTTCCGCTCGGAACTCCGGGCAGGTCCCCGCTCTCTGGTACCTGTTCCGCCAGATCCTTCTTGCTCGACCTCCGGGCAACGCCCGAGCCCCGGTACTCACTCGGCTGGTCTTCAATTTGCGGAAAACTACCCACTTTTTCTTCAGGCGGAGGAGTGTGGTCCGCAAATTGGACGTCGTCTTCGTGATGCACGCTCGCATGATGCTCCTCCGCCTTCACACTGGGGGACCTATTGCGTTTCACAGAAACCTTGGCCGGTGCCTTCCTCGGCGCAAGCTTCGGCGCGAGCACGACAATCGGGCCGTTCTCTGGTAGATCCTCGTCGCCGTCTCCCGCAGCATCCGGATCAGATTGTGCTTGATCTGGCTGCGGCCCATCTGCGGCTTGCCCTTGCTCCGGATCCACGAACACGTCTTTCTCGATCTCTTCCCTTTCTGCGCTCGCACCTGCGCCGACGTCAGCACCTTGTGGGAGTTCTTCTTCTTCCTCGGATGAAGAAAGCTCGTGGAAGTGGCTGTGCTTCGAGCTCTCCGTGCGGTCGTCCTGATCATCATTTTTCACGTCGTCGCGTGGCATCGCATGCGACATTTGCGGCGAGACATCCGGTGACGAAAGGCTGAAGTAGTTATCCGCGGCAGCACTGGGCCGGGTCGAAATCGTGTTCATTGGAGAAGAAATCACCTGTTTGCGCTCCTTTTCGCCATCATTCTCCCCGCCCGTCGCAGAAACTGGAGTAGAGGGCGTCGCACTCGCAGCGTCGTCGTCTTCGAGGAGCAGTGGTGCAACCGCGTCGCTGCGCAGGGCGTCCACGACATCCGTTGCCGAGTTGGAGTTGCCGTAGCCAGCCGCAGCGATATCATCGTTCTCGAGGGCTGCGTCACTATTTTCCTCCTTGTTCTCTGATGCTCGAGCAGCAGCGTCACCCGCCTGGCTCACGGCAAGACTCTTCGACCTTTCTCCGGGCGCAACCAACCTCGCGCCTGGAAAAACGAAAACCCCCACGTCATTTGTTTCTTGAGTCGGAGCTCTGTCGGTCTCCGTGGCGCGATCTGGTGACAGCATTTGCAGTTGTCCTCCAGGCATCCCAATGCTCAGCCGCTGCTTCCGTTCCGCGTTCAGCGTTTTTGGGGCTGCACTTTCTACGCGCATAGGCCGTCCCGGCGTCTTTGTCCGTCCGCGGCGTTTTCCCTCCAGCATGTTCACCCGGTTCATAATGCGACCGGGAGACCCGGTTGCCGCCGTCGGGTCCCCGTTCCTTCGCGGCGTCCTTCCGCTGCGCGGGGTCGTCGACCGCGCGCCGCCGCCGCCCCGGATGATCCTCCCATGGTACCGGTCGTACGGAGAAGATGAACTCAGCATCCCCCCGTGCTCGATCGGCGCTCCCCGCGCCCCGAAGTGTCGACTCCAGGCGGGAGCGACCTCGCGGATTACATTCCCCTCCAAGTCCCGCGCGGATCGCGGCGTCCGCGGCCGTGAGTCCGGTTCGTCCCTAGAAGACCGTAGCGGGAATCTCGGCCCGGGTCGCGACAGCCCCAGCTCCGAGTCGTTTTGCGGCCACTGCATGACGCGGCGGGGCTTTTTAGAATTTCCGTTAACGTGGCCAACCTCGACCCGCCGCCCGTTCAGATCGTAATCCACCGGATTCTGGTGCTGCTTCGGCGTAAGGGAACGCAGGTACGCCTCGCCGCGCGCGAACCCCCGCGGCGTGAGCAACCCGCGCAGCGGGTGAGACCCTGTGGCAGCCGTGGCGGCGCTGGAGCTGGTTTTCGGCTGAGCTCGTTGCTTCTGGGGCGCCGGCGGGGGTCCCTCGCGCTTGAAGTGGAAAGGATAATGATCTTCAGGGTGGAAGTGCAAGTGGTCCAGCGCGGCCACGTTCCGCGTCATCGGCCGCGGGTCCTTGGATGCGCGTTCTGCGGTGCGGGCGCGGGTGTAGCCCGAAGGACCCACCTTCTTGGGCGTGTCCTTGCTGAACAGGTTGCGGCCGATTTTCTGCGCCGACGGCGGGTGCCCGAAGATTT
>RXOD01004517.1:0-21126 GCA_005223375.1 Amoebophrya sp. AT5.2
CGCCGCCTCCGCTTCCGCGGTGGACCGCAGCCGCCTAGCCGCAGCGGTCGCTGGTGCCCCGAGCGGAACGCAAAGCGTAAAGCATCCCTCCTCGTTTTCCAGCCTGCTCGGCACCGCGGGCCTCTCGGGAGGCCCCAGTGCCGATCCGATGCACACCCGCGGCGCTCTGCGGCCTGCTCAGCAAAACCAGCTGCAGAGCACCGAGGGCGTGGTGCGGATCGGCACCACCTGCGGCCGCACGCGCGGAACCACAGCGGCTGCCGCGCACGAGGCAGGCAGTGGGGGGTCGGGAGGTCGGGATCAGCAAGCGAAGCCGAGCCTGCTGTTCGGCAGCAGCAAGATCGCGCTGTGGAAGCAGCTGGGCGGGGTCTTCTTCACGCTGATCTGCGAGCCGCTGGAGAACTGCCTGCTCGCGACCAACTTCCTGGAGCTGCTGATTTTTGAGCTGCACAAGCACTTCGAGGTCCCGCTGGGCGCCGAGATCATGGGGAAAAAACCAACAAACTCGCCGACGCCGGGCGTGCTGGAAGAACGCATCGTCAGCAAGCCGGACGAGGTTTTGATGATTCTGCACTACCTGCTCCCGGGAGGGCAGCTGCACTTCCTCACGCACCCCCTGTACGGCTTTCTGAGGCAGAACATCGCGGAAGCGCTGAGCACGTAAAGTGGGCGAGATGTTGACCGAAGTTCTATTCTGGCCGAAGTCCGACAGACGAATGGTTCAACCTCCTCCTCCGACACGTATAATTCCTACACTGACTTGCAATGTTGAAACTGAAAGATAAAAACGACATATGCCTACGCTTGCGATCGGCTCTCGCTTTGCCGAACCGGGTCTCGAGGTAGCTGCGCGACGAGAAACCATCCGAAGTCTGCGTCTGCCGTCCATGCTCAGATGAATCCTGTACACCGATGGCCAAGTGGCATGCAGTGCGTGAATGACAGACCCGTGGGCAGATCCGAAGAAACTCAAACGACTACCTAGGCAGAAAAAACGATCAACCAAATTCATTTTTAGAAATGATGGATCTGGATCTGTTCTGGTCGTGGTCGATCTTCGTGTGCACCGATCTTATTGCCAATCACTCTTCTCGATCTTGTCGATCTTTTTACTGCGCACTTTTTGATGTTCATGCTGATTCTCTTTTCTTAATTTCCGCGTGGCAGGCAACATTTGAGGTCCTCTCCGTCACCGCTTTCGCAAGGTCCTCACGACTACATTTAACTTTATCTAACCCGCCTACTAGCTGTAGCTTAATTGTCGGCTCAGGCTGTCACTGGCAGCCATGAAGCAGTCTAAGAAGCGTCCCGCCAGCCGGTCGGCGTCCAAGCACGACCGGAAGCAGCACAAGCAGCAAGGAAGCAGTGGAGACAACATCGGCACCACGACCTCGTCAAGTACCCAGAAGCCCGAGCACGACGTTGATGCTGGCCTCGCGCAGCTGCTCTCCGGTCCCGCGCTGAAGCAGGCCAAGAAGCAGAAGCAGCTTTCTGTGGCGAAGAAAATCAACGGTCCCGACGAGGGCAGGAAACTGCTGCCGCGAACACAGGAAGAGCGTAAGTCCGGGGAGCGCGTCGTCGTCGTGCTCGAGAAGTGCTTCCTGGAGCTGGTGCAGGTCCGGAAAGGCACCTACGAGCTCCTGAACTCGGACGATCACAAGACGATCCTCATGAAGAACGAAAAGAGAAGAAACGACGTGGCGGAAGCAAGACCAGACATCACGCACCAATGCCTCATGACGCTGCTAGACTCGCCGCTGAACAAAAAAGGTACGTCGAAGTCGATAATTGTTGTATTTCGGGAGCTCTTTCCGAATCTACTCTACGACACGAATCATACATGATTCTATTCAAATGATGTCGTGTAACAGAAGAGGACTCTATTCAAATGCTGCACGAAACTAACAGGTAAGCTACTGATTTACCTCCACACGCGGCAGAACGTGTTGATAGAGGTTCACCCGAGCCTCCGGGTGCCGCGGACGTTTAAGCGCTTTTGCGGTCTCATGGTAGAGCTCCTGCAGAAAAACAAAATTCGCGCCGCGCAAACCAACGAGATACTCATGAAGGTACAGAGGTCTGCTTTCACGTTCACTTTTGCACACCGAGCTCGACCTGGTCAATCACACTAAAATGCATTGTTTTTACCAATGCGCTAAAAACCCAACGCGCGTGACGTTTAATAAACAACCCTCATCACACACACACACACACACCAGGTGATATCAAATCCCATCGAGAAGTATCTGCCGCCGGGCGGGCGAAAGGTCGGACTGTCCGTCTCCGGTTCTTCGGTCAACGTCCGGGACTATTGCAAGCTGCTCGTCGACGAGCAGCGAAAGGTGGCGGGAGCGAGTACTTCTAGCAGCAATACTGTCGAAAATCCAAAATCAGGAAAACAAGAAGCAACAGCAAAAGGCTATGAAGAAGAAGCGACGACCGGCAACAGTGCAGATGGGAATCCATCTTTGCCAAAGCAGGCCGCGTCTTCCAGTGACGAGGACGGGGAGAGTGACGAGGAAGATGAGCGGCCCACGATGGAAACGGCGGCGGGGAAATTTCTTCCAATTACGTTCGTGGTGGGGGCCGTCGCGCACTGCGACCCAGTCTCGGAGTCCGGCTTCGGCCTGGATTATGTCTCGGACAAAGTGTCCATCTCTCCGTTCGGGCTTAGCGCGAGCTGTGTGTGCGCCAAACTCACACACGAATTCGAAATGCTGTGGGGCATTTGAATGATAAGACGCGATTTAGTTTTTTTCGATGTCCTCGCATTTTGCCCGCTATGAGGGCCCTCAAAGACATTTACAATTCGATAATTTCCACCAATACGGCAATTCGTCTGGTCTGCAAATGAGACTGCTGGTGGCGCTCATGCGAAAAAGCCATACCGTGTTCCCACCGATCGATGGATAGGATGCGTTCAACAGGTCGTCCAGGACCAGCTCCACGGTCAGTGCTTAAGCCTTCAAAAAACTCAATGCTAGCCCTAAGGCAGGCTTTGACGTGGACAGTGGTAAGGATCCCCGGAAAGGGGAAGGGGTGGCGGGGATTAGTCAAATACCCCTTCAAAGGGGTTGCCAGAGGGGTTTGTGACGGAGCCAGCCTTGAGATTTGTCACAGGCTGCGACCAGTCATATCTCTTTGCGTTTCGCTCTCTGGAAGTGTCAGCCCGTCGCCGTCTTCGCGTTCTCTTTCTGTAGGGTCGCAGATGTTGCCTGCTAGTGTTCGCCGTTGTACCCCTTCGAAAGGGTATCGACGGACACAGAAGTGAGAGGGTCTGTGACGAAGCCTGACTTAGACCCTGCCTTGAGTTTTTCGAACCTCTAAAGTGCGTAGACAGAGTGCTACTTTTGTTCCTTTTGGTGGTCAAATTACAAGGAGCGTAAAGTTAACGCCAAGAGCGTCGCGCGTTTCGAGATTCGAAGCACAAAATAGCCTTCAAATCAAAGAGAAAAACCTACGTGATAGGGAGAGCATTGAATGAGCAGCGCGAGGACAGGGGCAAATCGATTTGGGAGTCGGCACACCTTGCGGTTGAAAATGAAGTACTTAAGTCGACCTTGTCTAAACTCCAGTACTACTAGCCAGACGGCGAAAACGATTCTGGCGTTGCTATTTCTGATCGTATCGGAATCGCGGACCGACTCTGTGTCTGTGAAGTCGCTTGTTCCAACATTATCGCTTTTCAAGAAAATGCCCTCTGTGCCTGGGGAGGACTTCGTGCTCACCCACGACACTCCCACTTTCGGCCAGGGCGACAAGCCCTCTACCTTTCCCCCACCAGCATCAACTGGCGGCAGCAAGTCGAATTCTAAAGCCACACCTTCTACTGCTCCTGCGGCAGCCGGCACTGCTTCACCTGCGTCTCCGAAGATGCCGGCCTCCACCTCCACCGCTACAACCCATACGCTGCCCCAGCATGGTTCCACATCTTCTGCTGCCGGCAAGCTCCTGAGCGAGCCCGCTAAGCCAGCCGAGCCGGAATTCGAGCGGGACACGGAGGAAAGCGAAGAAATGAGCGCGAGCGAAGTGTGGAAAAAAGTGTTGATGCCCAAGACCGCGATTGCGCCCATGGCCTTCGCAGCGGGATATGATCAGCGTAAATCCGATTCCGTACAACACAATCGTTTGGCATGATCTGTAACCCTAATTCATTGGTTTTGCTCTTGGTGCGGCGTCGTGGTCGCTCTCGCTGTAAATTCAAATGTATGAGTGTATGCTTCTTTTAAAAAATACGTGGCTCAACAAGAACAACACCATACAGGTCTCTTCGACGGGTGGGTGAAGCAGCCCTCTCCCTGTTGCGGAGCTGCTTCCATTGCTGGGGCCTACAACGCGCTCCACGGGTTGCACCGCTCGGACGGGCGAACCTTCCGCGACCTCACCGACGTGCTCGCCAAGTACTGTGCGGCGCTCGCGCGGGGCCGGCGGAAGCGGGTGGAGCGCATGCTGGACGGGTATTTGCGGTGCATTCTGCCCGGCGGCGAGGAGATCAAGGAGATGGGGGAATTCTTCAGCGAAAAAATCCAAGACCCCATGTTTTTCAATAGCCCCGAGGCGGTGCAGGCGGAGTGGGCGCGGCGGCACGTGTCGCACCTGGTGTTGCACAAGGTCGCGGCGGGCGGTTCGCCGATGGTCGGGGCGGAGACGAGTCTGGATTCCGACGATTGCATCGCGCAGGCCGTCCGGGCGGCGAACGCGGCTGCAGAAGGGGCTCTCGAAATGGTAGACGGTTCCGCAGAAGTAGAGAAGAAGGCGGAAGATGCTGGGACCACAAATCAAGCACAACAAGCGCAAACTACGGAGAAAAGAGAACCCGGTAAAGACATGACGGACGCGGAAAAGAAGGCGCTGCCGGTTTCGAAGTATGCGAAAACGGAGGAGAAGTTTCCGATGTCGCTCTTCTTGGAAAAACACATCGAGCACTACCTCTTCAACGTGGAGCAAAGAACATGGACCGGCGCGAAGAAAAGTACTTTTCGACGGAAATTCGTAGCCTGATAGATCTGCTTTGCACAGATTGATTGGCTGTTCTTGGTCTACTGTTCAGCGCCTTCTCCTTCTACAAGTAAATGGAAATTTCAAAGGCAGAGTGAGAGTCCAGGGATATTAATAAACAAAGAAACGCAAAAATCCCAATCGTTTGACTACAGAGGGCGGCAAGACCTCGACGGCCACTGCGCTCGCGCCCCCGCAGCCGGATGCAGAATCCGACGTGTTGAGGGAGAGCACGTCGAACGATGACGCACCGAAGATCGACACTCCGCTTGCCTCCGACGCCGACAAGGGCGTCACCAAGACGGCAGCCCAGAACGCGTTGAAGGCCGTCTGCGAGGCGCATCTCGTTCTCGTGGGGGCCCAGCACGGCGGCGACAAGAATGTTGACAAGAAACAAGGAAGCGATCATAGCCTCGACGCCAGTAGTTCTACCGAGGCCGTGACCGCCTCGTCCGGTAGTTCGTCGGCGGTTACGAGTCGGGTGGGAAGTAAGGAGTCCGCGGCCTTGTCGTCCTCGGGGACGTCGAGCAGCAGCAGCAAGGTTTCTTACTATACCCCGTACTCGGACCTGAGCAGTGCGGCGGTATCCCCGGCCGACGTGGCGATTGCGGAGGATTTACAGGCCGCGCTGGAGGAGGTCGGGATGAAAATGAAGGATGCTGGGCCGGATGCAGCACCGTCAGAAGATTTGAACAACCGGACGATATCGTCCGCAGCGGTGGCAGGAATGGGAAGCGCTGGAAGTGGGGGCGAGCAGGAGCAGGCGTGCGAGCGCCGTCGGCAGGTGGACTACGAGGCGATTTTGTGGCAGGCGGCGGCCGAGCTGAGTACGGAAGAGCGGTTCCGGACCGAGATCGGCGAGCTGTACCACAAAAAGAGGGCGGTGGCGCGGCTGACGCAGTACCTTCCGGGGACGGCCGAGATTGGAAATTGGGGGATCATCAAGGGCTGCAAGCGCTCGGGCCTCGCCTGCAGCGTCCTGGCCAACCGGCGGACGATTCTGGGCGGAAAAAACCCCTCCGCGCCGGGGGAAGCGGAGCGGAAGGAAGCGCTGTGGCGCGAACTAAAGGCGAACATCGGCCAGCCGAACACGGTGCTATTGTTTCACCTCACGAACCACTACGCGCTACTTTACTGCTGGAGAGAGTTCTTCCACCTGGCGGGAGACGAGGCTGGAGTTGTTGGGGCGGACGAGGAGGTCACGGGGGCGGTGGAACCGGGGGCGCAGGAAGGAAGGATGAAAACTGGCGATGTTGGTGCGACAACCGGGATAAGTGCGGGAGCGGCGGTAGTTGTAGAGGGCGCAATCGAGACTCCGCACTCGGAAAAGGAGGCTGACGTCGATCATACGGCTGAAACCAGTGAGGAGCGCTCCGTCGACGCAGGAAGTAGTGTTGTCGGATCGACGGAGCGTCCGAACAGGAAAGCCGCCCCGAAGCGCAGCGCAACGCCGCCGCCGAAGCGAACGCCGCGCGGGTCGATAAAGAAGAAAAAAACCGCGCAGGGAGCGTCTTCGACCACCCCGCGGCCCTCGTCGCGAAGTGGAGGAACACTTGGGAACGCGCCATCCTCTTCCTCTTCTTCCTCGCCTTTTAAGCACGTGCGTGAGATCTACACGGCGCGCAAGGGGCAGCGCCCGACAGCCTGGCTCTCTCTGGACGAGGTGTACAAAATTTTGGTCGGCTGGAGCGGCTACGCAATCATGAAGGTGACGCTGAAAGAAAAAGCCGAGAACGACGGATTCGGGAGCGACATGAGCAACGACGACGAAGACGAAGCAGAGGTGTGCCAGTGATCATGGGAACAACCCTCATCATCAAAATAAACCTGATTTCTCTATAATATTCTGACTCATTTTTTTGGCTTCGCATTCGCAAGCAAGTAGCCATAGCGTAGCCTGCTTTTGCTTGTGCCATAAACACGCGATCTAGCATTCTGGTGCGATCATGATCAAACCCCAAAAGCTACGACCAAGTCTCATCAAGTAAAGTTATGGGTTCGTTTCACCGGTTGTGACGAGGGCAGCCCGAGAATAACTTGATAAAAAAAACAAAAGCCAAAAAAAAAAGCAAAGCCGGAGTTCAAGCGGCAGAACAAATGAACTGTTTTTTTTGCTCAAAATGCGAGCTGAATAAATCAGAACACGCACGTTCAACAAGACTGCGAGCGTGAAGCGACTGGAGACCACAGCCAAGGTCTACCCTGCCGGGTGTAATCGTCGGCGGAAGATTGGAGTCGGTGACTAAAGACACTTGTAGTTGTCGCGGAGGTCGACGTCGTCTTCCACTTCAGTTCTGCTTATGATTCGCTTCGTGATTTTGCCGTTTCACGATTGATCGTCATGTCCGTTCCCCCACAGTGTTACAATTCAATAGAGTTAGAGACCACTTCGCTAGTAGTAGTACTACTACACGTAGTACACCTACACCACGTACACCAACATCCGGCGTGATGGTGTCTCCACGTGCTGCTTTCGATCCGGCCCCGCGCACGCTGGGAAGTGGTCACGAAATCGTGGTATCGCCCAGCCGCCAGCTGACGGATTTTAATCTTCAAGAGCCTAGTTCTTCGTCTTCTTCCAGCTCCACACGGGCCGCTCCTGGCGGCCGGAGGGTCGGCATGGACGCATCCGCGCGGTATTCGAGTGATGCGCGATACGCAGTGGAACGCTTCAGGCCGGCCGACAGCGACCAGCAAATGATGCGGGTCACGCCCAACCCACCTGCGCAACCGAAGGTTCTGAAGATTTCATTTCGATTCATTCACGCAGCAATGATTTTTCGCGTAGGCGTACGGTACACTACTAACACCAGGCGAACCTCGGCAACGGTTCCAGCGCGAGCTCCAGCTCCTCATCATTTGCGACCGGGATCAACTTGCCGCCCGATCCTGGGCTGCCGAAAACTCCCGTGGACCGCTACGGACTCCCTCGCGATCGGGACGGCTCCCCGACGTCAGATAGACCGCAGCAAGCCGCCCAGCAGCAGCCCCAGACACAGCTCTCTACTAGACGCGAGGAGTCCGAACAGCGTTTGACGCAAATCGAGCACGCTCGTCTCGTGGCTGCGGGGACGATCTGTTATTGCGGGTTTTTCGCGCTGCTCGCGCTCATCGTGGGGATCAGCGACGGCAGCGTCGCCCTGATCGGGCTCGCGGTGGAATTCACGCTGGACGCGATCACCAGCGCGTTGGTATTGTGGAGGTTTAAGCGGGGGAAAAGCCGGTCCTTCACCTCGAGGTACGCGGAGGCGGATTTTACCGCGAAGAGGGACCGCATGCGCGAGAGAAATTCCGGGATCGGGATCGGGATATGCTTCCTGACGTCGGCGCTGTTCCTGCTGATCATGGCGTTCTGGAAGACGGTGAGTTGGGACAACCGCGGCAAACACGGGCAGGAAAACCGAGAAACGAGCTTCTACTCGGAAGCGATCGCGTGGCCGTGCTGCATAGTGTTCTCCGTGCTGGCAGCAGTAAAGAGACAGCTGTCGATCGACCTGGGAAGCGCAGTGCTGTACGAAGGTACCGATAGTACAAAGCCTATACGTGCCACTACCCGATGACCGATGTCTATCCATGATTTGAAGAAGGCGATGATTTTGATTTGTTTTGCAGTCGTGGTCGGTCTTGAAGAGTGTATATCTTAACACCTACTCCTAGTCCTACAGCTACACCACTACAACATCTACATCAGACGCCGTGAGTTCTTTTTTGGGTGCGATTTTGTCCGGGGTGGTGATTGTGGCGGGATTCTTGGAGCGGCTGCATGTTCCTGGCGCCTGGCGGGCGGACGCGGTCGCGGGGATTTTCATCGCGGCCGCCCTTGGCTACGAGGGCCAACGCTCCCTGCGGCACAACCTCGACGGCTCCGCCGAGGAAGAGCACCAAATGATGCAGGAGTTCTAGTAGCAATGGTAGGTAGAGATAGAGTTGACAAGCCGCCTGAAGCGTATAGAAGGACTGTCGCGAACGCGAACCACGCTCAGTTCGCGCATGGCAAATTCCGCACCGATTGATCCAGCAAGAAGCCGGCTCGACGAAAGACCGAGTGCGGACAAGAGATGCTACTAGCGTCACCTGTCTCCCAGACCTATGACACATTGCTAATTTCGGTTGCGATGCCGCTAATCGGTTCTCGTGGTCCCATTGCGATCGTTGAATCAATCTGAATTGATGGTGATGGAACTGCTTCTGCTAGCTTGGCCGTCAAAAAGAATTTCTGGCAAGGTAAATTAGATGGCACCGCTCTCGGGCACTACAAATCAAAACAATGATTTACACCTGTGCCCCACTAACGCTCAGCAGGGAGCTTTGCTAGCTTCGCACTTAGTCGTGAGCGTGACTAGGAGTTTCGAAGAAAACAAAAAACCTGTAGAGGACCCCCACTCACTTTCGTGCAAGAAACGGCCTGAAAAATCGCAAGATGGGTCTTTCGTTTGACGATGCTGCCGCCAAGGTAAAAACCTTCAAGAAGGACCCGGGGAGCAGTGCCAAACTCGAGCTCTATGGCTGGTTCAAACAGGTGCTCCCATGTTACTTTCGACGTTTTCTATCCCAAGTAACGTACAACTACAAATTGCCAAGTTCTTGAAGAGACTTCGACGTATCTTCCGGCCGCAAGCTCAACAATCATCTCCGACCACAATCAAAACCAGGTGAAGGACGGCGACTGCACGGGCGACCGTCCTGGGATGTTTTCGATGGAGGCACGGGCCAAATACGATGCGTGGAACGCGTGCAAGGGAATGTCGGCCGATGACTGCAAAGCAAAATACATCGCGAAAGTGGAAGAACTGGCAAAGACATGCGGATAGAAAATGTTCTTGGGGCATCGTTGTCGTGCTCCTGGGGATCCAAAAAATACTTTCTGTCTAGATGAAGGTAGTCGTGCTCCTAAGGAACCGAAAAGTAAGATGAAGGTAGAGGTGCGCCACTACATGGTTTGAAAACAAGACTCGGCAGCTGATTGCTCTATCGGAGCTCCCGAAAAGACCCATAAACTGCGGCTTCAGAGGCTGCTTTTTTGCGCGTACGTTGAGTACTAATTTGGTGCCAAGCAGTGGATCTGCCGTCATCATACGCACTTAGAAAGCAACACACATATTAAAGAAAAAAAGAAAGCCGAAGTGAGCTTGGAGGACGAACGCAAGCGTGGCGTCGGGTCGATACTTATTTCGAACCATACTGGGTTTCTTTGCGCGCTGTCTTGATGGTGGTTCGTGAAGAAGGTTCTTCTGCCCAATCGGCGAATCCCTATAATGTGAGACCAGCTAGCGGTTTTCGAGTGGCTCGCCTGTGACCCAACAGGGATTTATCTGCAATGCTGTCCTCACCAGTGTGCTTCTTTTCTGGTATTGCATTCAGTTTCAGTAGTCTTCGGTTTTGCTTCATTCATTTTCATCTGCACCACTTTCCGCGCCTTTTCGTTGACCTCTTGGCCGGTGGTTGCCGAGAGCCGTGCGCGCAGCTAGCACGCTTGGTGGTCGTCCTCGTCGTTGTCCGTCTGTCCGAACCGTGGCTGATCGGATATCATATCGATGCATTGTACCAAGATTTCTGCGAGGGATACATCTCGTGGTCTTTGTGTTGCCCTCAGTAGATCTTGAGATCCACATTAGTACTAGTAGAACGAGGGTTGTAATTGTATACAAAAAAATAATGGAGCAGGTCTCGACGCTCGTGCGATGAAAAGCGCGGACGCGGAGAACTTCATCTTGTTCGTGGAAATCTTCAAGAAAAGCGGGCCATGATGGTTGCCAACAACATGCTTGCGCAACTCTACTACGATTTCCGGAAAAACGTAATCGATTCCTGCGGTTGCTAGTCGGCGGCATCACACCAAAACGAAAAGACGAGAGCATTCCTTTTCGGCGTTCGTGTGGTTAGTATCGATGAGTAGCTGGCAGTGCGTCCGTTGCCGCCAATGGAATGAGAGCCCGGTGAGTCCAGGTGCGCAATCCGGTACCACCAGCAACGAAGGCGGCCGCGGTCTCGGTCTCGGTCAGGGAGGACCACTAGTATCGTTACCAACCTCGGGCTCTCGTTCTGCTGGCACCAGCTCGTGTGGCACTTCTTCCAATCCGGAGGTCTCGTCGGTCTCGGATCCTCCTTCGACGACTGCGGGCAGCGATCCGCCGCTGACGTTGAATCTCCCCGACATCCGGAGAAGCGGCGAAGTAGGAGAAGAACCAGTCGAAGTAGAGGAGTCGCAGTTGTCCCCGGAGCCGGTACTACCTCCCGCGGTCCAGAAGTGCGGGAGCTGTGGGTTGGGGAGGGACAAGTCGCAGTGGCAGTGCGGGGGCTGCCAGATTTGGGTCGCGAACGACGCGAAGCGCTGTCCCGTCTGCAGCATGTGGGACCCAGCCACGCCACAACTCATGCAGATCCAGGGCGAGCCAGAACCGAAGCGAGCAAGGGTAAAATTATAAGTAGGTGCCCTAGATTTTTGAGTTAGTAGTTGACGAATAAAGCTGTGCCCGTCGGACAGAAGATTGACTTCATCATGATAACTTCCCTAACGTCTGATACAGCTCGACTCCGGGCTGGTTGTGCACAACACCGGCAGCAAGTACCTCGGCAAGGGAAGCGGCCCCCCTGGACACCACGGTATTTCCGGGTCCGGTCCCGCGTGCGGCTCCACCGCGTCGTTTGTCGGCGGGGGGATGAATTCAACGCTGCACCCAACGCACTCCACCACGTCCGGATGCAGCGGCGGCGGCAAGGGCAAGCTGCGGCGGCCCCCGCAGTCGTGGCACTGCGCGGAGTGCTACTACGACAACTGGATGATGCGCGAAACCTGTAACAAGTGCCTGAAACCGCGCGCGCAGTGCGAGGGGCCGGACCTGGGCGTGAAGCGGAAGCTGCCCGACCCCACGAAGGCGCTGCTGCAGGTGTCCGCGGAATTTGCCGCGGGCGTCTGCTCGCCGGTCGCCGGCTCCTGCGCGACCGGAGTCGGGCCGCCTGGTGGTGTCCCCACGCCGAACATCTGTCCGGAAGTAGCGGGGGTTGCTCAGGGAATAAAGCCCGGGCAGCGCGATGCTGCTCACTTACCTACGCTGCTGACGACGACGATGAGCGGCGGCGCGCTTCCGGTCAGCAAGGTAGCGGAGAAAATCGCTTTTCCGGCGGGCGTGGCGGTGGGCGGAGGGAGCAGGGTGCCGGGGTCGGGCGCGGGGTCCCCGAACAGAAACTGCACGGATGCGGGAAAGGATGGTCTATACAGTTGGAAATATCAAGAATTTGCGAACTGTACTAGTGCTGCTGTTTTGTGTCTATAGTTCCATCCGCATCGATCCAGGTTTCGTTCCTGCTGACGCGGCTGGCGGGCATCCGACGCATCTTGCTAAGGGTGCAGCATCTTGTTCCATGAAGGGCGCGCCCAACGGGACGAGCAACGGGCAGCATCCGGGAAAGGGCGGCGGCCCGGCGATTGTTTCCAGCAACGGTGCAATTGTTTCCAGCGGCACTTCTTCTACTGTGGCGGCTCCGACCGGAACGCCGGGACTAAAGTCGCTCGCTGCCGTGCTCGGGAACCGATTCGATGCGGCGGACCTGGAGCGGGCATTCAACTCGTCGCGGGAGCTCCGCGAGACGGCGGCGGCGCAGGGGATCCACTCCGTGCAGCAACTGCAGGCGGCGCTGGTAGGCATCCTCAGCCGGCAGCAGACCCCCGTGCCGAGTCCCGCGCGCAAGGCGAAGTCCGCGTGTCAGGGGAGCAATCCGGCAACTCAGGGAGGCGCGGGAGGCGGAAACGGGGGCGGCGCGGGGAAAGGTAGGCGAGAGGCTCGACTACTGCAGCTCTGGACGCATGATGATCTACTACAAATTCATTGATATGAAGAGAGAGAGAGAGAGAGAGCAAATTCTGTGACCTAAACAAAAAATAAGGTTTCGGCGGTTCGTATTCGACGGTGCAGACATTGCGGATGACAGAGACCGGGCAGGTGATTCCGGTGCAGTCTTGGAACCGAAACGGAGGGCCGCGGGGCGAGAAAACGACCGAAATCTCCATCGACTCCTTGAATTCTCTCTTTCGGGAAGGTACTTCACTTTCTTTGTTAGCATTCGAGGTAAATTTAAAGCAGGTGTACGACAGTGAGAGCTTCACCACGGCACAAAACAGGCTGTTCTCCGGACCTGCGAAAGGCTGGTGAGGAGGGCGGGGCAGAGGCCGGCGGCGAACGAGTCATGTACGAAGCAATACTAGCGAAATTGAAGGAGACAAAGGTACCAAAATACTTATCAAAACTTACAAGTACAATAACAATCCCGCTTTTTTTTTCCTAAGAATTTCGTCGGCGCATTACCACAGAACCACACCGAGGAGGAGGAGTACGACTTTGACGCTTTCGAGCCGGATCCGTTCTTGAAATCCCCCGGCACCACACGGGTTGGCAAACTCGAAAACCATCCCGCTCTGGAGTCCTACGGCATTTCCGGTGCCGAGCTGGCGACTCTGCTGAAATTCTGGGCCGCGTCGCCGAGACAGGAGGC
Organism: Amoebophrya sp. AT5.2; assembly: GCA_005223375.1. Taxonomy (NCBI): domain Eukaryota; class Dinophyceae; order Syndiniales; family Amoebophryaceae; genus Amoebophrya; species Amoebophrya sp. AT5.2. Next base: position 13,489 of record RXOD01004517.1, read on the forward strand.
GGAAGTATTACTTAATTCCATTACCTCCCACCTCCAGTTCCAGTAAGTGTTGCTCCTCTAGTACTCCTCGTCCCTCGAGGTCAAGACGGGGACGGCTCGCGTGTAATCGAAGAACTAGAAAAATTTGAATTCGAAGAGCGATCGCTTGGATCAATGATCATTTTCTTTTCCATTCAATTCCATGTTCTGGATTCAGATTTGCCCTCGCTACCACGCAATGGAGCAGAACGCGTGGAACTGCGCGACGTGCCGCGCGACCAACAGCAACCAGGACCGGATATGCGTGAACTGCGACGAAATTCGCGAGTCCACCCAGTGGTTCTGCCGCCACTCCTGCAAGTGGCAGGACAACGACCAGAAAGACTGCCAGGTCTGCAAACGCCCACGACAAAGGTGCGAAGCCACCCCCGAAATGGAAATCTTCAGGATATTCGGGTAGATATATTTCTACCTGCAGCTTGTTCAGTGTGAGTACATTCATTGTACCCTTGTTTCGACAAGTTTCTTTAAGTTAGTAGTGAGAAGTCCTCACTTGTTTTCCTAATAGGAAGATGAACCGATCGAATGAAGTGGTTCGTTCTCAGACAGAAGTCTCAGACAGAAGTACAGAACTGTCTTGATCGAGATCCCACAATCCATCGATCGAGAGGAAAAAAACAACCAGGTACAAGCATCAGGAAACGGAGGAGGGCACTACGTATGAGGATTTGGTGCACGGCATGGTGTGCGTGGCGAAACGAATTTTGAAGCGCTACACCATCATGGAGGAGAAGGAACGGCAAGCAGCAGCGGCAGCCACAGCTGGTCCAACCGCGGCGGCGGGCGCGGGCGGGGTACAGCCACACTAGCGCTGCACCAGGAAACAGCGAAATGATGAAAAAAAAATACCCCATTTCTATAGGTCGGCATGGTGATCTCATCGATCTAGTTCTAGTACTACTTCTTAGCTTTTCGTTTTCATCCTTCTTACACATTTCTATTGACAATCGAGCAACTTTTTAGATACTGAAACCAGCGTAAGCGACGATCCATTGTTTTACTTTTTCACCTAATAGGTCACTTCCTGTTTTATCTTCATTCTTAGATTTTCTCGGTTATGTTGACGAAAGCTAGGCGAACCGATCTTGGTCGGGTGAAACTGCCTTGAACAAGTTGGGACGCGTGTGCGTTTCGAGCAAGTGGTTTACGACCCTCGTAGTGTTGTTGAATAGGTATAGGGTCTGAACATTAAGATTACAATCGCGCTCAGATCGGTAGAGAAAGTCAGACTCTCGTCGGAGCGCGCAGCCCCTTATCTCTTCTCCTGCACCTGCTGAATTATCGAAGCAGGATAAAGATACACTCTTGTCTGAACAAGTAATGATCGAACATTTTTCTAGTTTTTTTTTGGCGCTTGTCTGCATGCAGGTCAGGTTCTGCTTTCATGATCACCCGTTTTACGCTGGTCGATGATGCGAACAGAAGCGGTCTATTTCATTCCGACACGCAACATTTTTGTATTTCTGCGAAACGCAACGAACGGTCGACGAAAACGAAATTCACCAGTACATGCGAACCGCAAAGATGTTGACGTTGACAGCCCTCCTGCGCAACATCGCGATTCTCCCTATTCCCCGGCGACACCCACGCTTGCACGACTACTTATGTATCTACACGTCTCTTCATGTTGTTTTCTGGAAGCGGTACAGCTCAAACGAAACACAGAAGAACCCTCTCGCTCTAAATCCATGTACTTGGGCACAATCCACATCAGTTTCTGAAGCTTTTCTACCATCTCATCCGGTTTCTTATAATTGGAGTTTATCTATTTCTATGATCACGTTCACGACGATGTCCTCTTGTCCTATACCTTGGGGTACTTTCTTGACGAAATCACGGTTACTTCTTTCTGGCAATCAAATGAATGGATGCAAGAAAAATGAAGCAACAGGAGCTGCAACCTCCTGCTTGTCCCACCTCCTGCTCCTCCCACGGCCGTGAACGTAGCGAAGCAAGTGCAAGTGGCGTGCTTCGCGAATCCGATCTGCTTAGCGAATGTCTCTGCGAACGCGAATTTGATATGCGATAGAGAGATGAAACGCGGAGAGAAGTGCTGGAGAGTACTAGCGTGCACTGGTGGTGGTGCTGGTCGGGCGCACGCGCACTGTCATCATCTACACTTAAGTTGAAGTAGCAGCAAATAAGTGGCATGATTTGAACTTATTAGTCGCTCTACTCTGCTGGACGCGCCGTTGGTAATCTGGAGAGCATCGATCGAAAGAAGACCTCTGACTCAGGTGCTCACCGCGTTCACCTGGGAGATCCTAGCATTGATGAACGCGCGCAGCACCTCGCTCGGCGCGCAGCCTCGAAGGTCCGCGAGTGGCGGTGCTTGGGCCACGGGACGGTCCACGCGTTCCCTTTTCTACCCTGAATCTTTGCGAAAGGAGAAGGAGTTCTTGCTCGAGTCTCTGTTGGCAACGGGTTCGACAGAAGCGTACTACAAGGGCCGTATTTCCGGAAGGTCCTCAGGTGGATCAACGAGGCCGTCTGTGGAATCATCTTCCGGTCGCAACTCCTACTCCGCCGGCACCAAGGGCCCTTTGGACGAGCCGGTCGCGGTCGGGCGATCGAGCGGCGTATCCGAGGGGTCGAGTACGGGCAAGCCGTCGTATTTCGCCCGCGCACACAGCTACGGAGGTGGAAGCAGCCGAGGATCGCGGAACAGCTTTACGAGCAGCCTGTTCGGGAGGAACAGCTTCGCCCGAGCCTCAAGCAAGGCGGTGCCGCTGTAGTCGATGGGGGCGGTCATGGACGCCTTCCTGGAGGCCGCCGCCTACGAGGACGACGATTTCGTGGAGGTCGTGGGAAGATGAGCGTCGTCATGTAGAGGGACTCCAAGAAACTTTCTGAAAGGCCGGTTTTTTTTTGAAGGTCCGCAAGACCCGGTCGATCATCCTCATAGGGCCCGGCCGGGACTCCAAGAAAGGCCGATCAACTACCCGCGACAGCTGTAGAAGACGGAAGAAAGACAAAAACGAACCTGTATATAAAAGCAGAAAAGCGCAGGCGGCAGCACCTGCAGCTGCAACTATTCCAACAACGACGACAACTTACCAGTTTCGAAGAATCTTGTACACAACTACTACACGACGGGCTTCAACGTTGAACTCCGCGTCTACCTTCGTCGTTTTTTTCAACAACGAGCCCCTCATCACGACGCACCCGGGGGCGTCGCCACTCTCTCACAACTGCTGCTGATTCATAGGAGAACTGCTGCTCCATCGCTGCCCCCCCCAGCAACAACATCGCGCCATGTCTTCCTCGGGCTATAACGCCTCTGCCGGCCGGGACGAGGGCGTGACGACGATCACGGAGCTGGACGTCTCTATCCTGATTGCGTTGCTCGGGCCCGAATGGCGGGCGCAGAAGCTGCAGCACCTGGATTTCAGCGACTCGGCCTTCCAGCTGACCTCGCTGAAGATCAAAGAGAACGACGAGGACCGAGCGTTCGCGCCCCTGAGCCGCGGACGGGTGATAAGCATCGACCTCACGAAAAATCGCCTGGACTCGCTTGCCCAAATCCGGGGGGAGGACTTCCCCAGCCTCAAGATCCTGCGTTGCAAAGCAAACCAGCTGCTCAGCGACGCAGTCATGCTCGCGCTGCCGAGGTAGCGATCGATTGGTGGGTATGGATTCTGCTTTTTTCCTCACTTGCTTTGATCATAGCATAAACCGAAAATAGCCAACATCGGTGCTCAACATCCTAATCAATAGCATCCGAACATGGCTGCAATCCATCGGAACAAACGAATTCGTTTGAGGTTGAAGGAGCTGTACCTCGGGCGCAACCAGCTGACTTCCGTCCCTCCTCTGGCGGGTCTTCCTGCTCTCGAGGTGCTCATTCTGAACCACAACAAGATCCAGACGGAGTCTTTCGGCAAGGACCTCGTGAAGGGCAAGGAGCTGAAGAAGGTCGACCTTCGCGGCAACGTGCTCGCGAACTCGCCCAACAACTTCATGAAATCGCTGGTGCGGCTGGCGTCGCTGAGCAACCTGCAGATGTTTAAGCTGGCCGAGAACCCGTTCTGCCCTTTGTTCCCGGAGTACCAGGCGGTCTTGTACGGCTTTTTGGTGGCCGCGGGGATTTCATTGAACCAGCTGGACCGGATCTCGATCGCGGGCGCGCGGGACGACCACATGCTCGAGGTGTACGAGCAACTCGTCACGACCGTCGTCCTTCCGACCGCGGAATCCATGCGCGAAAACATCTTCGACCAGAAGTTGATTTCCCCCAACTCGGGGAAGGTGGTGTTCGACGTGGAGCTGCCGAGCGTGAAAAAGGAGGCGCTGGCGCGGATCGTGGCCGCGGGGGGTATGGGTTCTACAACTGCAGGGGGTACTGGTATTACTGGAGCAGGCGGAGCGGGCGGGACGAGGGGCGGGAGTAAGTCGAAATCTTCCGCCCCCTCGGCGGCGCAGGTCGACGAGCGCAAGGACCTGGAGACGGTGCAGATTTTGGCCGGGGACCTGATCTTGCTGGACCACAAGCTCGCTGGGTACAAATTGGATACCTTCATGCTCGCGAACCCGCAAACGGCCTTCAAGTTTCCGCTCACTATCCGGTTTTTGCAGCTTTCCCACCTTACCAGCCTGTTCGAGGAGCGGCTGGGCAGCAACATGGCGGGCGGCGGCGGGGGCAAGAGCTTGTTCGGACCGGTGCTCTCGCAGGTGGGCGGCAAAAACAAACACGACTCTATAGCGGGGCATAATCTGACCTCCGCCGCCGCACAGAGTAAGCTCCCCCAGCTGACGCTGCTGATCGCGTATTACGAGGACATCATGACGGACGCGTCCACACTGATGCAGCAGCTGGAACTTGTGTTCCGCCTCGCCACCAAGATCTCCATGGCCGCGGTGGACCAGTTCCCGGAGATCTTCGGGCGGGAACGTTAGAGACCGAGAGTAGAACTGCGTATTTTTTTAGAAAAGTGTATTTGAAACATTTTTGGCCATCAACTTTTAGCCTCGTCGAGCTCGTTATAGCCGCGCAGGTGGACGACGAGGGCGAACGACTTAGGGCTGATGGCAGTGCCGATCATGGCCCGAGTTCCGAGCATTGGAAGCGAGTTCTGAGAGGGGGGGGTCGGCGGGGGGGTTCGGAACCCCCACACACGCACTTACCCCCTTTTGGGACTGTCTTGGACCGCTCCCCGCATTAGTGCATGGTCTCAAAAGGGGCATCGATCTAGCATGCTTGCCTTCTAGGAGGATTCGGAGGGGCTCTGGCCCCCAGGAGCACGAGGCTAGGAGGCCAGAAGAACTTCCCACTCGCCGCAGACCGAGCAAGGGTGACCGCGCCAAAGCTCCCCAGACCGAAGCCGGCGACGGCGCCTCCCGGTCGAAGATTATTTGGCTGGAACGACAACGAGGAGGCCAGAAATTCAAATTTTTTCCCGGTAGTCGTTCCGAAGACAGTGCGCAGCTTTGGGTCTCTCTAATGACCAATGACGGCGGTGCAGTACCAGCGTTTTCTGCGCGGGAAGAGCCAGGCGGAGCGCGACGAGATGGTGGCGGCGGAGCAGAACGTGTGCGAGCAGTTCTGCCAGACGGTGCGGATTTTGCACGAGCGGTACGCGGGCTTTGTGTCCACCGTTTCGCCCTTGTTGTTTCGCACGCTCGCGAAGCTCTCCGTGGTGAACGGGCCGGGGACGGGGGGGCTGGGCACCAAGTGTTTGTTCTGCTTGTCCGAGCTGGGCAAGGCGCACGAGGAGGAGGTGTTGGATTTAGTCGAGGAGATGCTGCTCCCGGAGCTGCAGATGATCCCGTCATGGCAGGAAACCACCTCGGCGGACCTCTCCGTCGCGGAGACGCTCGTCACGGGGCTCAACTTCTTCGGGCCGACGGAGCCCTACTTCCGCCCTAGCGTGATCCTCGGCTACCGGCACGAGAGCTTCTATTTTTCGCGGAAGATGTCGAAGGTGGTAAAGAAGCTGTGCGAGTTCTTTCGGCACGACGTCGCCGGCAACGTGCCGACGGAGCAGTGCGCGCACGCGAGTCCCCAGTTCGCCGCGCTGCTGAAGCACTGCGTCGCGAGTCCGGAGGTCGCCTCGCTCCCCGTCGCCAAGGACACGATTCCCGAGATGCTGCACTTTTTGTTCACGGAGAAGCAGATCCACGCCGAGGAGAGCTCCCCCGCGCGCGCGAAGATGTTCAAGGACTACCTAAAGACGGCGATCTTCATGATGGTGCACACGAAGGACGACGCGGTGGTGCGCAGCCTGATGCCGTGTTTGGAGCTGTTCGCGAGCCAGGTGCAGCAGCTGGCGCGCACGGGGCCGCTGAACGACCTGTCTGCAGGCGTGTGCGCGGCGATGGCGCTGCTGATGGACGCGATCACGTGCATGATGGTGCTGAACCCCGAGGCGCTGGCCATTTTTATTTCCCAAAACCCAACCGAGAAGGGGGTCTTCGAGAAGCACCTGCCGTTTTTGATCGACATCATGAACGAGCAGATCGCGGAACCGTTGCTGCTCTCCGCCTCGCTGCGGTGTTTCAACGTGGTGTTGACGCACTCCGCGAAAACACGGGCCGCGTGGATCGAGCTGGCGGTGCGGCCGACGTACGAGAAGCCCGCGGGGGTGCTGGAGATCATCCTGCCGTACATGGGCGGGAAGAAGTACCGCGCGATCTACGAACGGTGTGCGACGATCCTGGACGGCAGCGGGGAAGGGGAAAAGCAGAGCATCGTCACTCCACCATTAGCCATGTGCTACAACATGTTCGTGCACGAGTGCCTGATCGCGCTGGTGGACTTCGTGAAGGTGTTCACCAGTCTCGCCGACACGGATTCCTTCTGCGACAAGATGTCCGAGCTGCTCAACCAGCGCGGGCGCGAGAAAATTTTGTTTTCGCTGTTGTCCGTGCCCGACCAGGTAGTGCAGGAGTCGGCGATGGGCTGCATCCGCTGCGTGAGCCTGGACGAGCTGGAGGCGGACGAGATCGAGTTTCTGGTGGGGATGCTCGACGTGTCCAAGCCGGGGCAGAACATCCAGGGGGGGCTGCTGTTCGCGGTGCTGAACCAGCTACGGGAGCTGTGCGTGAACGAGGGCTCCACCGCGTCGAAGGTGTTCCGCAACCAGTTCGTGGAGGTGACCAGTCGGTACGTGTTCGACATTCTGCACAAGAACCTTCTGATCATCACCTACTCGAAGGAGGCCAACGACGCGAAGGCCAAGCTGAACTTCGGCTGCCTCGACTACCTGTTGGTGGTGTCGAAGGCGCCGCAGCTGCGGGCGCATTTGCGTTTGAAAGAACTCTCCTGCGGGCGGATGCCGGCGATCCTGAAGGCGGAGGAATCGATATCCGAGATGACGGAGCAGGACGTGTTCGTGGAGCGCACGTGGAGCGGGCGGAACCTGGAGGCGCTGCTGTCCGCGCTCACGGGGCCGCAAAAGCTGTCCGTGCGCTCGCCGCAGGCGTTCCGGGTGTTCGTGCGGATCGCGGACGTGCTCCAGGGCCGCCCGGATTCGCTGGAGCCGCTGGCGGAACTGAAGTACGACGTGCTGGACGGGAAACTGTACGTGGACGTGCTCGCGCTCCGCTTAAGGGGGGGATCATAGCCTATTTTCCTGGGCATCCTCCTGGTGGTGGCGGTCT
>RXOD01004518.1:0-21103 GCA_005223375.1 Amoebophrya sp. AT5.2
GCGCGGTCCGCGGCGGCCGTCGTTTCCGTACGTCAGAAGCACCTCTGTGCAGTCGTTTCGCATGCCGAGTGTGACCGAGGAGGTGATGGTGATAGCAGGGGGACGCGAGCGAGAGCAACGGCAACAGCCGGAGGATGAGCAGTCGGAAGGGGGTCAGGCTCCTGAACAGCCAGAAGATGTACGCCTGCACGGGCGGAAGCAGAGTCAGGCCACGACCGAGTCGACGGGGATCTGGATCCGCGGCGGCACGGAGTCTGGGCTCCTGCCGTCCCTCGGCGCCACAGACGAGCTCTCGGCGAGCGGGGACGATTCCCTATCGGCCTCCAACACCACGCTCGGAGCCGGTGCCGGGTCGGTGCCAGCGACTAGTAGTAGTGCTGCCACCTCCGAGAATATTAAGGCGGAAGCGAGTCGAACTCGAAGCAACAAACTCGCCTCGCGAGGGCAGTCGTCGTCATCGATCGACAGCGCGGTGAGCAATCAAACAAGTACGGTCGACGGGCCATCGTGCACGGTCGGAAGCGAAAACGCCTGGTCATCGAGGATGGAGGACTCGGGATGTTTTCCGTCTTCTAGCCCTGATCCCGGTATTACCAATGTCGCTCCACCAGAAGACGGAAGAAAGGCTGCGGGTACAACGGTCGGAAGTGTTGTACTTGTGGGAGACCTCCGAGGAGAAGAGGAAGGAGGAGCGGTTGCACTTGATCTGGGCGCGGGAAAGGAGGTTGAAACTGAAAGCAACGACCGTGCGGCGGAGGACGAGGACCTCGTCTCGGACGCTGATTCGTCGCTGGACGTCATCGTCGACGGCACAAGTCGACGCCTGTTCAGCTTCACGCGAGAAAACTCACTGGAGTCGGCCGCATCTTCGTCGAACGAAGAATTGTAGTGGTCTTTCTGCAAATAGATGCAGGTCGATGCTGGTCGATCGTTTGAAACGACCATCTCCAACAAGGGTCCAAGTATTGAACAGGAAGAACGCATCGAAATCTTCCTGCAGCTGAGGGGTACAGGTTAAGTATCAAGCCACAGTTGTGTATGTGTTTTACCGTCACCCATAGATGCGGTGACTTTTTACGACTTTTCGTTGTACAGCTGCTGGTGGTAGTACCTATTGTAAATTGGTTCGGTCTTTTTTGCTCATTCTCACTGCGCCTGCTCGTTGAGTGCTCCTCAGTTTGACGCAGCTTGCAAGACGCGTCAGAAACGTCAAACACGAGCATCAACAACGCTCATAAATACTGGTTTCCGAAAAATAGAAATACCATGGGGCAGAAATTGTTTCCGAAAAATACTTTGTTTCAACGCATTGCCCGCTGGCTCTGGTCTCCGATGCGACACCTGTAGTTGCCTGTACGTATTTGTGCTGTTTTTTCTTTCACTTGCTTACTGATACCGAGTCAACTCGTCTCGCCAGGACAGTATTAGTGAGATGTTCTTATCCGCTCCGCTTTCAATTGTACAGCTCCACTTCTTGCTTGTTTCTTTTACTTTCTCACGTACTGTACCTAGGCCTAGCTGCACATTCTACTAAGTACTAACTCTCTCACCTACTTACTTCAGAATCGGCTCCGCTGTCTCGTCACTATCTGGGATTAGACGGCAACGGTCTGCAGTAATCACGAAGCGACTTCTCTTGCTCTACTTCGTTGCCTTTATCTCAACAACTTCTAGAATGCTCCTGCCTCTTCGTACAGCAACCAACAGCTATCAGTAGCGGATATTTTTTTCAGCCACTTTATGTAAACCGTAGTAGTTTCCCAGTGCATTATTCGGTTTCCGACAGCGGATGTGGACTACCCCATCAAGTGCATGCCGTGCACCAGGGTTCTCTATTTTCTATTTTGTTCCCGGTCGATAACCCGCCAACGACGCGCATCTCATCATGATTGATCACATCTCATGGAACCAATATTATTCGCACCTCGGGCACTTACCATCATCAACTGACGGCACAGCGATGAAAAAGCACCGGCTTGGATGCTTATCGTTATCCGCCCGAGCTCACGTTTCGGACGTGCAAATACAACGAACTGGCATGATCGATATCACCGCGCACTCGATTCTGTCGCGCCTCGTGAAAGAACAGCCTCGTCTTTTGTGCGCTGAAGACTAACGAACGAACGAGTGTCCAGTTTCGTGCTTTCTCCACCTAAAGAACAGCCTCGTCTTTCGTGCGCTGAAGACTAACGAACGAACGAGTGTCCAGCTTCGTGCTTTGTCCACTAACTAATGTCCCCGTTCATTTTCATTCCCGTCAAAGCGTGCGAACTCGAAACTAGTGGAGCAGGATCCTACTTTACTTTTGTTGCGAACACAAGCGTGTGGCAGTTCTACCAGACCAAGTCGAGACCACCGACTACTTCCGTAGAAACATCACGACATCGAAGTCTAAGAACTCATCACCATGTACTATATCTATGAAAGAATGTTCTTCCCTGCTTTTTTGGTGCTCTGCAGCGTCAGGTTCTTAGATGTCGAAGCATGTAGTACGTTGGACAACTAACTCTGTCTAAGGATCGAGCAACGCTCCACTGATGCGTCCGGCACGGCATGCGGTCGCAAAATGTCGGCGGCCGCGCACGTTTTTCTCCACGACGACCGCAGTCCCGGCCGCCACCACGACCCTCTTCTTGGCAGTCCCGTTTCTGCTCTTTGTTTCTGCTCTGGAGGAGGAAAATCAAAATTACTCCCCCCTCTTTCAATTCGTGGAGTCCCACCCCGAGGCTGCCGCCGGCATGCTGGTCGATCCGGATTCGGCGATCAACCGCCGTTTCCAGCCCGACGACAACAGCATCTTCTCGCACCTGCAGCAGGAACTTGTCGAGCGAGCCCATGTTCTTCATCAGCCCGACGAGGAAGGACAAGTAGCTGAACAGCTTTACAGCGATCCTGAGCAATTTACGCTTCGCATCGTGAACACGCACGCATCGGTGCGACTCGGCTCGCCCACGTTCGGCGTGCAGGTCTCGGAGCGCCTCCTCGCCGTCGTCGCGCTCGAGACAACGAAAAGATTTGTGGAGGAAGTCGAAGTGCACGTTGCGGGGGGTAATAGTGCGGGACCACGAGGATGGACAATTGGAGGCGGTGTGGAACAAACGCAAGGTGTAACCGTAACGCAAGCGCTGCAAGGGTACGTGAGGCGGTTCGGGGGGCTGTTCGACGCAGCCTACGAACAGATCGCGTCGCAGTGGCGCAACACAGTGTCCAAGCTGGTGCTGTTCTCCGGCTTTACGGCATGGAGCAGTGGGCTGCTGGCGATGAACGAGCCACCGGCGGTCGCTTTGCGGCGGCTCCACGCACTGTACGTGGGCATGCTCATGGTGATTGTGTGTTTCGCGCGCGAGATTGCGCGCGTGCCGGGCCTGACGGTGTGGACGCAGACGGGGCACGTGCAGTTTTACAACTTCCTTCTGGAAACTGGTGGAGCGCCGAACGCGGTCGACGCGCTGTATTTCGCAGAGCGCAGCGCACTGCAAGCGCAGCAGCGCAAAGCGGCAGAAGCAATAGTGGCGCGCGGAGAAAACCACGAAAACCTGTCCGTCGAGCAGCTCGCCGCCAAGCTGCCACCGCCTGCTGTGTCTCCTGACATGGCGAGTCCGTCCTTGAGCCCGTTATTCCCACGGACGCACGCGGCGGTGCTCGAGAACCTCAGCCGCCCGAAGAACCTGAAAGCTGACAGTGGCAATGGAACAAACGAAAGCCGACGTCTAAGCCTGTCTCCAGAGCTGCGCGTGGCGGAACTCACCGGGATGATCCATGCGACCGCGCGGGACTTAGCCGTGTTCCGCCAGGACTCCGCTGTGTGCAAGTTGCGAGAGCGGGAGAAAGCAGTGTATCTTCGCACGGCGGCCGGGGGAGGAGGTGGAGGCCAAGGGCAAGGCCAAACGGCAAGGCCTAGTACGCCAGATGCGGGGGGCGAAGTCGTCGCAACTTCGCTAAGCCTGGACGACATGCTGGAGCGGGTTGTGGCTCACCGCGCGGGAAACTCTGGTGCAAACGTACTGGGGAAGCGGCTGGGCTACAACTTTTGGCGGCTCCGCGGCGAAACGCAGTACGGGGCAGATCCCTGTGCAGCGGGCAATCGGGGAGGCCTTCGTCCGAACGGCAAGGCTGGCGTCGACTGGGACGTGTGCCTCCCGGAGACGTGGCAGGGGCGCATCTACTACCTGGCGCTGAACAAGGACCCGCTGAAGCCGAAGTTTTACTCCCGCGCGGAAGCGGAACTGAATGCGCGAGCCGCCGAGGATGAAGGTCGTGATAGCATTGATGCTGATGCCAACCCCAACACAACTGCTTCCATTAGGGAAGATAGGCGAGTATGCGACGCGACCAACTACGACTGCAACCCGATCTTCGAGCACGCGCGCGCGAGCGATTTGGCCATGGAGCTGCACATCCACTGGGTCCCGCGGGGCATAGAGCTCACATCAACGACATCAACACGAGGTGGGGCTGCGACGTCTCTGGACGAGGTGATGGTGTGGAGTGCCACGACGGATCCGTTGCTCGCGCCGGGCGAGGAGATCGACGTGCTTGTTGCGTCTCCGCACGTGGTACACTGCGACCTGATCGCGGACTACTTGACGGCCGACGTGATCACGGTGGCCAAGATCCTCTACATGCCCTTCAATCCGGTTGAGGTCCCGGCGTACGCGAGTGTGAGCGAAAGGGAAGGTTGGGAAGCGACAACAAATTCTAAAACTCTAAAAACTGCTGCTCCACCCTTCCCGAAGCCGCTCCCGATTCACATGCTCTCCGACGAAAAGTTCCGTAGCCGAGTGCTCCGCGACAAAGCGTTTCAGGACGCGATGCTGGTGCTTACCCAGTGCGGGTTGGAGCAGACGGTCGCGGTGCTGCAGCCGCTCGGGTACCGGCTGCTGCAAGTTGAAAAAATATTCGCTATCTTCGTGCACGAATCGGTGGCGGGGGCGTTTTATTTCGGGGAAGAAGAAGAAGGGGAGCCGCATGCGCATCAACTTCAACACCATCACCAAAACGCGGTAATCTACGAAAAGTGGCTCGACGGCTGGTTCTGCTCGGTCACCGCAAAGCACTTCCTCAACCTGGAAACCACGTTCTTGTACCATGATTCGCTCGACGGCGTGAATCTGTTGCCGCTGTTTTCCGGTCGGCTGGCCGAGGAACGGCGGGTGGCGTACAGTAAGTTGATGATATCAAGTGGAGACAGTACAACTTTCAAGTACTTCTACACGGACCCCCGACCCGGTGTCCCGGCGCTGCTACAGGCGTCGAAGCGCGGCCTTTGTGCGTCTCGCCGAGTAGAGTCGTCCGTGTTTTGCGAGTGCTTCCCGCCCTACCGTGGGCCGCTGTGCGAATTCGAGGACGGGCCCAGACGCGTGGAGGCGCTGGGAACAACTGCACCTGCCACCGCGGCCACAACGAACTGCATTCACTACGTCGTCGACGCCTCCCACCTGGACGAACTGGCCTTCGCGCTCCACAACCTGTGGCAGATGTTCAACGCCAAGTACGACTACCCCGTGCTCGTTTTTCACGACGGATCCGTGCCGCTCGCTTCGTTTCAGGAGTTGCTGAGAACATCAAGACAGGAGAACCGGGTGTGGACGTTCCTGATGAATATGGACGACATGAACGCGGCCAATAAAGCGTCCACGGGTCCTAAAGGTCGGCTCTCCGCAAAGAACGGTGGCTCCTCTGCGACTCCGCTGCATCACCACGGGTCCGGGTACGCTGAACAGGCTCGGTTCCGTGCCGGTCCGATGTTCTTCCATCCCGTGTTCGACGACGGCCGGTTTCGGTACGCGTTTGGGCTCGACACGGACAGCTACTTTCCGAGGGAGGTGTCGGCGGATGTCTTTCCCGGTATCGACGACACCGTGCACCGTCTGGGCTACAAATACCTGACAAGGTCGACGCCGGCGAACAGCCAAAACCTGTACTCCTGGCTCCAGATGTTTCTCGCGACTCAACCGACCTTCATGGAGAACAAACTGCTGCTGTGGCCAAAGCGCATGTCGGGCGTGGAGGTTCCAGACCGTGAAGGAACCGGAATAAACGCGGGGGCTGACGTCGGTTCGGACCCTTCAAATTCAAACAAGCAAGCAACGAGCATTCGCGCTGTGGTGGCGGACCGAGACACAGCGGAGGCGCTCGAGGAGGCGGTGCGAACAGAGCTTGCGCGGAGAGATGCGGGTGGTGTCTTTGGTGGTACAACAGTAGCACAAGAACCGCAGCCGAAATCTAAATATGCGGCAGCAGCACAAAAGCAGCCGTCGTCCGGGGTGTTCTCTAGATCCCCCGAGCCCCTCTACGAGCGGCTTCTGACGACGCTGCCGGAGTATCCGCTGGGCTTTACCTGGTCGCTCGCCGTGCTCATGACGGACTGCGAGATCGTGGACGTCCGCTTCATCCGGGAGAGTGAAACCTACAAAAAGTGGTTCTCCTTCATCGATTCCTTGGGGGGGATGACGGATCTAAGCTCGCGCTGGGGCGACCACGCGGTGCGGGGGCTCGGAATGGCGGTGAGCCTCTGGCCGGAAGAAGCTTCGGCGAGACGGGGGGGCAGCTGGGAAATGACTGCTGTGCCGTACGCGCACCAGGTGTTTTGTGACTGCGACGCGGGGACCGGAGCTTACCGCTGCGTGAAAGTGTACGATCCGAAAGTTGCTGGCGGTGGCGACACCGTTCTTGAAAAGAGAGTAGAAAAGTCATTAGGCGACCACGGAAGGTTTTGGACTGGGAAAATGCGCGCGAAAAAACTCTTCACTTGCGCTTCTGTCGTGGGGGATGTAGAGTCTGGAATGCTGAATAAAGAAATGAATAACAAATTGTGGAGGAGACGAGAGGCTGGTCATCAACGCAGGATCTTGTGCAAGGAGTGTTCGCTGGCCCAGTGTAAGTACTTCGGAAGTGCACAGACTGCGAGACACAGACCAATCAAAGCGATCCAGATACTGAGTTGATCGGGTACTGGCATGCCAGTCAGGAAAACGGATTGGAAGAGAGAGATGACTGCCTAGGTGAGAACAGTGCGGAAGTAGCGTTCACCTTCGTGGCCGCGCCGTTCGTCAACTTCTTGCCGCAAGGAGCGCGCGACACCCGTTGCCAAGACAAAGGAACGGCATATCGGTGTACGCAAGAGCGCCTATCTCTACGAGCAAACACATTTGACACTCTGTTGTGAAACCGGCGGAACTCGAATCGAAATCCTTTTCCAGGAATACGAAGCACTTCCCGAGTCCACTCCGAAGAGAAAATGTCCGCTGGTGCCCCTATGATGATGCCGCCGCAGCCGCTCACGGCTGGCATGCCGGACCCGTCCACCATCGCCAAGCAGAAGGATGCCTACATGAAGATGCTCGACGAGCAGGTCAAGCAGGGCACCCAGGTGCTGGAGGCGCAGGTCAAGCACCAGAAGGTACACGTACAACGCGCTTCGTGGCCTTGATTTAGATTTTTTTGAAATTGAATTTACCCGCAGTCTGCATCTGGAAGGAACCAGAGCGATGCATGTAGTCGGCGAAAACTACCCCGACAAACAGGAGTACCTGCTGGGCCAGGCCGACCAGCAGAAGAAGCAGTTCATCATGCAGATTGACATGGAGGTGAAGCAGCAGGAGATGGCCCTGGACCAGCAGCGCATGGAGCAGCTTATGGCCCTGCAGCAGCAGGCCGCCCAGCAGAAGGCTGCCCTGGAGCAGCAGGCCATGCAGCTGACCATGGAGTATCAGCAGAAGAAGGCCGAGGAGGAGATGCAGAAGCAGCAGTACGAAATGGAGAAGAAGCAGCAGGAGATGCAAGCCAAGATGCAGGAGGAGATGGCGAAGTTCCAGGGGGCTGGAACCCTGTTCAACGCCCCGGGACTCGGCAAGTAACTGCCTTGTTTCGGCGGACGAGGAAGCTGGAGGCTACGTAGAACCCGGATGAGAATCGATGATTGTGAGTCCAAGCCCGCGCACGTCTTCCGTAAGACCATGGTTGAAGTGGCTTCCAGGGACCAACCAGTCCCTGCGACTAGCCACGACTCACCTTTGGCTGAGACGAGCTGCCGGGACGTGAAGTGGAGCCGTGCTCTGTGACGCCGACAGTCTCAGACGCTCAAACCCGTACGTAAAGTCAAGCTTGCGGCCGTGAGCCGTTGCGATTGATTCGGTCCAGTGCAGCGTTCGCGCGAAGTAAGACCTCCTACTCTGTTGGGGTAGGGGGCGACGCCGATCGTGTGCCGGGATCGATTCCCAGGCAGATCTGGAAGCGGTTGCTTGCATTGATCCTACGCGCAGCCCGCCTTGTGCGGATCGCTCCCATGAAAAACCTAAAAACTGCTCCAGCAGCTTGCAAAGCAAGCTCCGGCGAGTAAAGGCTGGATCAAATGTCCGGTGTTCATCTCGGACGATCTCGTGGATGTGGTACACCTCGCCTTCGGTTAGCTGGACAAATGTACGGTCGGTCGGTTTTAAGTATTTTGCGTGATGCGGATGTAGATGGTTTTCCGTGAAAAGTGATTCATCAGGCACCCCCGTGATGCGCAAACGTCCCCATGCGCGCCTGTATCTCCACAACAATAGTCGTGCCAACCGATCTGCAGGAGACGTGTAGCCCTTTGACGTGCTGGTGTTGATCCTTGAAAATAATTGCCACGGTTTTTTCTAATTTCGCCGAGCGCCTACAAACATTGGTAGAAAATCACCAGTGCAATGACATCACGATATGACGCCTTCGATCGCGTCGCTGCAGACGTTGACCTCATCGCCCGAGTTAACGAGTATGCGTTTGACACCATCTTGGAAATCGGGTCCGGTCGCGGTATGGATATCAGAGCGCTGGCTACACAGCAAACTGGGGCAACCGCAATGGCAGATTGGAACAAGCAAGCAAAGACATTCGTGGCTTTGGATCGGAGCGAGGAAATTTCGAAATGGTTTGCAGCGGAAGCGATACCTCCCCCACCCATTGGGGAGTGCATCCAGATAACGCCAGCGATGAGGCAAACTAAGGGCGACGCCGTGGGAGAGCCGGCTAGGGTAATTGCAGTTGCGCATTCGCTGCCAGAACCACTACCGCTTGGGAACGGTGCATTTGATGTGGTCTTCTCGCGCCTTGCGCTACACTACTTCGACGAA
This sequence comes from Amoebophrya sp. AT5.2, assembly GCA_005223375.1. Classification (NCBI taxonomy): domain Eukaryota; class Dinophyceae; order Syndiniales; family Amoebophryaceae; genus Amoebophrya; species Amoebophrya sp. AT5.2. Next base: position 9,105 of record RXOD01004518.1, read on the forward strand.
GAGACATTGCGTGGAATCATCTATCCCGAGATCTCGCGGGTGCTGCGACCTTCCGGTGTGCTGGTCTTCGTCGCGAAAACCGCGAACGATACGATACCTTCCGACATCGCGCACGCCCGCGCAGCGGAGAAGAAGCTTCTGTCGGCAGCGTCCATTCGGAGACTGCTGGGGGAGTGCGGCTTGAAGGTGGAAAAATCAGAATGCTTGGCGGAGGTAGCTACGGGACCTGGCACAGGGCGGAACACTTTGCAGAAATTCACGGATTTCCCAGGTGATCCTTGGGCCTTCCATGTGCGGAAGGCGTAAGCAGCATCTTGCTGCATGATGTACTTGGACAGGCAGCGCGGGCCGGCGGTGACCGTTTTCAGCACGATTGTTGATTCAGTGCGCCACAGAAACGACTGATGAAAGAATGGTTGCGCCGGTTGACGATGACGTTGACGGTTGACCATCGGTAGACTATAGTAGGGTAGTAGCTCCATTTTCGCCTCCACCCGGCCCACTTGGTAGATGTGCACAGCCCATCGCCCTGAGCCTTCTGCTGCGTTCCGCTACGAACGTCTACGTCAGCACTGAGTACTAACTTAAATACAGCAGAGATCGTGGAGAGTACGCACTTCGCCAGCACGAGCGCAAACAAAACCCTGAATCTTACTCAAGTTGTGCCGATACAACCAAATTTCAAAGCGTGCCGAGGTTATGACCGAGTTAACTCCAGGAGCAGTTCCCGTAGACGTAGACCAGCACACCCCTCACCGCACTGTAGTGCCAGAACGAACCAGCTAAGGTAGATTTTGTGCATGCGTGCAGCTGGTAGCGGCATTGCAGACCATTCGACTCCGCGCGCCTTCCTCCCGACAGACTCGCCCTTCCAAGTGACGATGTCCAGCGCAGACTTGCATTCGCGTGGATGTGAAGATTCTCCGCCTCGACCGCCTGGTGCTGCGGCCCCGGAGGTAGTAGGTCCGCCAACGGGCCTCGCGCAAACCCAAGCGGCGCAGCAGTCCCCTCCCCCGCAAACAACATCGGCATCAGCTCCTGCTCCTCGCTCTGCCTTTCTCACCTTCCTTTGCTTGACGGCGAAGCAGCGCGAGAACGTGTTCTGGTACCTGGTGACGTTTTTACCCGCGCTGGTGGTGCTCACGATGTGGAGCTGGGCGATGGCCACGCGCGAGGGGTTGCTGGGGGAGACGGTGCCGGAGTACTACCCGATGTCCCTGGCGATGATCCCCGGCAGCTTCTTCGCCGGCTCCACGCCCCTGGGCGGCGGCTCCACGGCGTATCCGGTGGGGGTCCTCCTTCTCGACTTCACGCCGATCGAGGGACGGGACTTCGCAGCCATGATACAGAGCGTGGGGATGGGTATTAGTGTCTATTTTTTTGTGGTAGCTTGTGGATTTGGTAATGGGAGCTGCGTCATAGGAGGATCCATCGGTGGATCGATGGTTCCTTCGACGATGGTTCAGACCGGGGGCCCCGTCGTTGTGGGGACGATAAATATCTTCAATCTATTCATCTACTCATCTGCTCATTTCTGTCGGTGCGGCTTCGCTTCAAAGGTTCCGCCACCTACTTGATCCTGCTCCGGCGGCGGCATCTTCTTCGGCAGGACATTTTGCTGATCAACTGCTTTGTGGGAACCATGGCTTTGGCCATTGCCTTCAACGTGGAGATCGACTCCTTCGCCCTGAATTGCGCCTTCACCACCAACCTCCTCTGCTTCTCGGTCATCTTCTTCTACTTTTCGGAGTTTCTGCCCTGGTACACGGTGAAGTACCACAGCAAGAAGAACGAGCTAGACAGCGAGTTCACGGACCACACCGGCATGAGCAGCGTGGAGAAGGAGCTCGCCGACCGGTTTCAGGAGTTCGACGAGTACAACGAAGTAGCTGTAGACCAGCATCACGACGAGCAGAGGAGCAAAGGAGTGGAGCCGACGTCGTCGGTCGTGCACGTGGACGAAGTGGGGCTGCACGTGGGGATTGCCGCCTCGTCCGAGGTCGGGGACAACGACAACGACCTCGCGCAGCTGGCGGAAGAAAACGAAAACTTCTCGACGGGGGGCTCCTCGGTCGGAAGCCGGAGCGCGGATTCGGTGGCCGGAGAAGCGCCGGACGAGGAGAGGGTGCTGCAGTTTGCGCTGGATGCGGGAGGTGGTGCTGCTTCTACCGCGCCCCAAACTACAAGCACGCGGCGCGTGGTTTCCTTCGCGCGCGGGACCTCGTCGGGGTCTCTGGATGCGGGAGCGTCTTCGCAGCAGGAGAGTCAGGCGGTGGACAACGCCAGTACGAGTCTGTCGAAGTCCACCGGCGGCCGATCCAGGTCGAGCCGGAACCGGCTGCGGCGGCGGGCGAGGGAGAGGGTCAGCGAGCGGCTGGTGAAAGAGGGCGTTTTCAGCCTGGATCTGGACCGCAGCGAGCAGAAATTGAAAACCTTGGAGGCGGAAGACGCGGCCGCTCGTGAGCGCGAGCGCAAAGAGCGCGAGAGGGAAAGGAAACAACTCTTGGGACTGGCCACATCAAGTGCAGGCGCGGCGAGCGCAAACTCAGCGAAAGATCCCGCGAAAGTGGGACGAAAAAATAGTGGAGCCGTTGAAACAAGCAAAGCCGGGAGCGGAGGAGCGACGGCAAGTTGTGCAACGACATCAGCGGAAGGCGCCGGCGCAACAAGGAGAGGCGAAGACGATATCGGTCAGACAGCGGTAGCAACTGGTAGCGCCACAGACCTCGGGGACGAAGAAACCAGAACCTCCGGCATGGTGGAAATCGTCCAGGAAGAGCTACCGAGTCCTACGAATAGGCCAGCAGACCAGACGCGCGCGCAAGTAGAGATGGGGGACAAGTCGGCGCCAGAAATCAAGTACCTCCTGATGATGCTCTTCGCCATTTTTGGCGGCATATTGAGCGCGCACATCGGCGGAGGAGCCATGGTACCTCAATCACCTCCAGCTATGCTTCGAGGAAAGTCTGATGTGCTGAATAGATATAGATCGCGGCCATACTACGACCTTTCTGCGGCCGTACTTCTACGCTATTGTCAGTTGTAAGGTTAGGCTAAGGCTTCCGAATAAACGACATGGAAATCTTCCGTTCATCTGAGTCTGACTTCTGAAAAAAAAATACCAGACCAGTTTAATCTCTGCGCGCGTCATCCATACATTTGCATCAGGTTGTCGGTGTGTTCATGGCGTGCGTTTTCGTTTGGAACCCGCTTTCCTCTGAGAGCGAGCAGCTGGATATCACCACCATCACGCTGAACTCGGTGGTGAGCCAGGCGGTCTCGTCCTGGCTGGTTTCGTTCCTGATCCTCGCGAGCGGCGGACCGACGCTGCGGGTGTGGCGCTGCTGGGCCTCCACGGTTCCGATCGTCGTGTTCGGGGCACCGACCGGGGCGATTCTGTTGAACCCAAAACGGATCAAGTACTTCTACGCGGAAGAAACAGTCCTCGAGAGCATGATCACAATGAAGGATGTCCCCCATAGACGACGGATTAGAAAAGCGCGGCTTGGCCCGGGTTTGGCTTTGGAAAGGCAAGCGCTAGTGGCCTTCCGCTGTCTCCTTTTTCGGTTTCGCTTTAGTTTCACCCTATATGGTTGTAGTCCTCGTCGTCGCCTAGGGGTCTGCGAGCTCTCCCTTAATCGATTGTCTCCGCCGCCCAGCTGCCAAAGCTGCAGACCCTGCGGATGGTGGAGTGTATATGTATTCCTTCGCTCCTGTCTCTCTCTGTAGTTTAGTTGTTTCGTATGAGATCCAGACCGGAATGCGAGCCTGTACTTGTGCGGCCAACAAACACAGACACCAACCCATACCCATCGCTATCGCAATGAATCGAGGACATCTTCATTTTGAGGACGAGGAAGGTTTTCTTTGTAACAGCTTCGGCGGCTGTTCATCTTTCTGACGGTGGTGCAGTTTGTTTGCTTCGCCAGCCTGAAGATCCAGTCAGACCTCACGGCGTGGGCGAGCATCCTCGGGACGATCGGGTGCATCGTGGTGGGCCTCTCGCTGTACCACCAAACCGTGGTGCGCCCGCTGCTGCAGGTGACGGGGAAATGAATGGAGTCAACCGACTGCTCGTCCTGGTGGAGGTATCGTGAAGCCTACTACCGCGGCCCTTCTTCGATGCAATAATGACGAATTTACCCGACGGCCCCTGTTCGATGCAATAATGACGAATTCAAATCCTCGAGAACCATGCATAAACTACACACTGCGCCGGCATCCCAGCGGCGCAGAGGCATGCTATGCACAACACGACGCGCACCTGTAGTTTCAATTTTGGTAGAGCGGTGGCATGCCGATCATTCTCATTCATCATCCAGGAGTGGTATAGTCGTCGAAAGTTCAAGAAAGCACTGAAAAGAAAAGGGGGGGAAAGAGCATTCGTCCTAACTGATAGTTTATCTTCCTCACAGAATCTGTACGTGCTGACCGCCATCTGTTCTTCTTTCTGCGAGACTTTGTCGTCAAACCCTTTGGTTGCGCCCAGAGGTGTCGTCGGTTCGTTTGTTGTGCTACGTATACTGAAGTACTTTCTTACCTTTTTCGGGAGTAGAGGGCATGTTTGCAATTCTGAGCGAGGGAGGGCCTGTTCAATGACGTAGCAGAAAAACGGAGCCAGCAGCTGGGGCTTCGATAGAAGTTTTGCAAGAATTATAGCTCTTGAAGAAGTACTACGCGGTCCCCATTCTGTACAGCACGGCAAACCACGCCATCTTTTCCAGATTCAGATAGTGCGCAAGCGCGAGCGCGAATACAGAGAAAAAGAAAATCTTCGGTTGTGATATCATTTTTACAACAAAGAAAACGATTTAAAGAAGATAAGCGGCATGCAGCACCCCGTCCAGACCGTCCCGCGGGACGTGCATCCGCACCACCGCGCGCAGAGCTGCGACGACGCCACCCGGGCACAGCAGAAGCTCGTCCACGATGCGAAGGTCTCCGGTGCCCGCCTCGGCATGTACAAGGGCATAACGCCGCTCGGGCAGGTGTTCAACCACGTTGGCACCTTCACGCCCATGACGGAGATGAAAATGCCCGAAATGACCAGGCCAGGACGACTCGGACCGTGGAGTACTAGCTCTAGCTCTACGTCTAGCTACCTTCCTATTAGAAGTGGCTCTGGAAGATAAAAGAAAAGCCGAATTTCGAATTACCTAGCTAGGGAAGAACAGCACACTACTACGACGCACTGATCGATGCAGATCTTGATCTTATTCTTGAGCCATCCGCTATATCGCGGCGAGCCCCTTCACGATGTATAGAGAGGACAATGAATTGATTCAAATTTTTGCTCAACTAGGGTCCTACGGCACGTGGTGGCAGAGTCTGCAGAAGGAGGACGAAAAGGAAAAAAACTTCTTCCACAAGGACGAGACCGCGTCGCGATACTGGCCGCTAGGGAAGAACGTACTACTAGATATCTACATCTCCACCTTCCCTCTGATCCAGCGATATCGCTGTTCCATCCCCGCAAACAACTACACAGGTGCAGAAGGTGCATGGGTCGTTGCAGCCGGAGCACTACTTTATGGGCTACCGGGCGCGGTCCACTGCGGACGGGGCTGCGGGAACGCTGGCCCAGTCTTCCAACAGCCTGTGGGTCGTGAAAAACGCCTACGTCGAGCGCGTGGAAGACCCGCCCATGCGCCGAACGATCAAGTGATCCATGTGGGCACTTCATATTCATTCTTGATTGTTTACTATAACTATTGCAACGATCCACAACCAAGGGACGAGTGCAGAGATTTTGATTTTGCTCATAGTTTACAAACACGCAACTGCAAGTCACGTTTATCTGTTTAGTCTGATCCGGTTTGTCTGGAAGGTGTTTCAGGGACGCATTGGTTCTCCGATGCAAATTGTACTAGATTTTTGTTGATTTTTCCTGCACGCAGTTTCGACCTGCACGCAGTTTCGACCTGTACACAGATTTGATTTTGCTTCCGATTACAAACATGTACAATATTGCTTTGGGCTGGAGCGCCGAGCTCTTCGTTCTACAAAAAGACGCGACTTTGCGCTACGAGTTGCGACCTGCAGGCTTGCAGCATCGTCCACTCCATATTCGGAATGGGCGCAAATATTTCGGAACAAGTAAGTTGTTCGCAGCGTGCCCCGCATATGCCCTGTTTGGCCCGAAAAATAAATTTCTGGCACCACCAGCCAATACGCAGGGATGCCTTGTCACTGTCTGGTACTACCTATTTCAGGGGATCAACATCAAGATCATCGTGTACAGAGCGGACATACGTCGTCGATCTCTGAAGAAGAAGCACGCAAGCACAACAAGAACTACTTAGCTTACCTAACAAATGCAAATGAGCATGCAGCTGCACGGTCCCCGGGAAAGAAAGATGCGCAGGAGCAGTAGTTCATCTGTCGGTTTTCTCGGGGCCGTTCTTCGCGCCGCCCTCCTTTTCAGATACCTCGGAGCCGCGGCGGAGGAGCCGGAGCAGGATGCTCCGACTACGACCAGCACGTACTGCGACAGCATTGGGTGCGGGCAGCCTCGCTACGCTAATGGCGTCGAGATTCGCGTGCTCCCGATGTTCTGGGCCGCCAATCGCGACCACGTGGTCCCCACGAGCGATGACGATGGTTCATCTCAACAGAGGGGAGCCGCCTCGTCTCCCTGCGAGGAGGTGCACGGGGAGCGGTTCACCGGGAGAAACGCTTCGGAAGTACTCGCGAATCGCTTGTGGTCGCGGCTGCAACGGGTAATACGCTAGGTGGGCGAGAAAAGTAAGTATCACAGTTCTGAGGAATGTACTGAGACCGGGGAGCCCCGTGGGTGCGAGAAGCCGTGTCGTGTTTGCAGCTCTTGGCTGGATGTGGATCTTTGTGTCGGATCGTGCATAAATATTTAGCAGGCCCTCGCTCGGTGTCTCGTTTTGTGGCTGGCTTTGCTGCGTCTTCCTCTCAGTTGATCGTCAGCGCTCCTCCCATGGATAAGCTACTTGGCTATGATTCTCAGACTGTTTATACAATTTCCCTCCGTTTCTAAAGACGCGCGCCCGGGTTTGCGCAGGTTGCGGCCGTGCCGAGCGTGCGTGTCGTTTGGCATCCGGGACTCGTCGTCGGCACGAACGATCGGACAAAGAACCACCGTCGCGATCTCGCGGAGGAGGAAAGTGAAATTGCCTTTTTGGTGGGGGATGGCCAAGTAGTAGACAACAGCGGGAGCAAGGAGGTCCTCGTTCGGCAATCCGACAGCAGCGGAAAGGAGTTGGGAGGAGCGACGCCTGCCTTTTTCCCCCCAGACCACCTGGTATTCGGCAGCTACGGAAGCTTTTACTTGGGGCGGAACCAGTCTTCTCCCCTGCTGCGCGAGACGACGAGTAACCGCCAATTGACTCTAAAGCCGTGACCTAGACGAAATGTACGTACCGGTAGACGTAGTTCGTCGTAGAACTACATAGGAATCATACAAAAACACCAAACTAGAACAAGAATTATTACGCCGTGTAGAGAAGGGCTCGGTCTAGAAGCTGCTCTGCGGCTGGTAGTCAAGGCCCAGGAGCTGTAGGACGTACCATAGATCCCGGACTTTCAAGAAAAATATAAACGTCTTCTCGTACTACTCGCGTGGTTTTTTCTTTATCTGCGTCCATCACTTTGATCGGTCGCGTCCTCCGGCAAGAGGACGCCTGTCTTGCCGCGCTGCAGCTGTTGGCAGAATCGGCCAGTTCGGCTGCGCCGCAAGACGAAACCACGGAGGTACCGAACGCGGCCCGGCTCGTGCACGTGAAGTGCGCAGACAGCGAGCCGCCGCGACTGCAAGTTAACCAGAGGCTGTATCCGGCCGTTGTGGCACGGTGGGAGGACGAACCGAAGACGAAGACGCGTGGAGCTCTGACATCTTCAAGCACCACGAGTAGGTCCTACTTCTTGACGACGAACAAGAAGGGCGCGTTTGCCGTCTCCGTGCTGGGTGCTACGGTGTACGAGACGGGGCAGGTCGAGGTCGCGATTTTCGTCCACGCGCACGAATCGCGACAGTGCGTCCTCGCCGACGGGCAGCGCACGTTTTCCTCGGCCCCGATGGGCTACCTCGCCGAGTGGAGCTGCGTCTGGGATCCTGAGCCAGGGAGGACAAAAACTCCGGGAGCAGATGATGGTGCGGAAGCCCGGGGCGGCGTCCTCGTCGTGAAAGCCGCGGTGGTGAGCTACAGCAGTGCGGTGGTGTCGCTCTTTTGCGACTTCCGGCCGGTTCTAAACGGCCGCAGTGAAGATGCCGGAAGAAGAAGTAGAAGCGCCGGGTCTGCTCCACCTTCTTCAGGGGTATTTTCCTCTGGCGGATTTCTGCAGTTACGGTCGCGCAGCGCCGGGGCGGACTGGGCGGTGCCAGTGCCGCTGCGACAGGTGGCACACGTCGACTCGTCGCCCGCCGCGATTGGTAGCAAGAACTATCCCCGCGCGCTCAGCGTGTGCTCGCAGGTGCTGTACAAGTTGGACGGCGCCTACGCGCAGAAACTCCTCCGCCGCTGGCTCGACTACCACGCGGCGATCGGCGTGTCCCACTTCGTGCTGTACGACCGGGACGGGTCCCTGCAGCCCTTCGTGGACGCGTATGAAAGGCCGGCCAACCTGACGCTGGTCTACCACGGGAACTGGAGCCAGCACTACCTCACGCCCGCGCACCACGCCGTGCAGCAGGACGAGGGGCGGATGATAGACGGAAAAAAAAGGAGCGGCCTCCCGTCCCACGCGGCGCCGGACGCGGCCGCAGCCGCCCACTGCATCCTCAGCCAGCGCGGCGCCTCGGAGTTCGTCGCCATGCTGCACTCGCCGGACGAATACCTGAGCAACGGGAAGGGCATGCGGCACGTGGAGGACGAGCTGCTGCCGACGCTCCGGCAGGAAAATATCGACGTCTGCGACGTGTCGCAGGTGTACTTCGTGGACCCAGTTGTGAGTAGTAGAGCCAGAGCGGGTGCTGCGCCGGGACTCGTTAGTTCATCGGGGGATGAATCGGCGAAATCAACGGAAGTAGAACCAGGAGGAGCTCGCCAGTCCGTGGAGTTGTACGACGGCGGCGAGAACGCGGACGAGTCGCTGCTGACGCGGAGGTTTGTGCTGCGCGCAGACAAGCCGCTGCTGCAGCCGAGGGGCTGGGGCAGCAGCTTCGGGAACAGTTTCCTGAACCGCTTCGGCAGTCCCATTCTCCGGCCAGAAGCGGTGTCGGAACTAGTGGCGGCGCACTACGCGCGACCGAATAACTGGTTCTTCCCAGCCCGGATCCTGGACGAAAATAGGGCGAGACCGAAGATGCAGTTCCGAAGCAGCTATTCAGACCGAAGACCTGCTAGGGGGCGACCTCTCTGTGTCCGAGTCTAAGCGAGAAGTTGTTCTTCACTCTTCCCCGTAGCAAGGACTTGCCTTTCTCTTACCGCTTCCCGCTCGCATGGGTCCGCTTCTGTGAAGTGGGTGGAGCAACTGGCCCATTACCTAGAGCTTAAAGCTTACTTTTGGACTGAAAGAATAGCTGCTCGACGGTTTCCACAGCGACCCCGCAAAGTTTTGTGCGCGCAAACCACTACGGGCACGCCTTTTCGAAAAGGGACGTCTTGGACGAGGAGAACGTGCTGGTTAGAGACGAGAGCGCGACCTGGTGGCCGCCGACGTAGGCGAACGACAAAAATCGCAGCGAGGTAGAACAAAATTGCACATACATGCTGGTAGCGGAAATTGAGAAAAGTCGCCGGCATCAGAAGTTGTCTCCGTGCTGAGAACAGTTCAATTCATGAATGTTGCAAGAGCTCCTTCAAGATGATTTTTTCTGAGCCGACCGAGTTCGAGCTACACTGACTGTAATCACGATGATCGCCGCGGCCTCCGACTGTATTTTTATTGTGCCGCAAAGTTCGTGTCGGGAAATGAATCCAATCAATAGTTTGCACAGGATCTCTCGTCGAGTTCTTCCGATCAACATCTTCTTCTTCAGATGTCAGAAGTAAATAGAGAAGCAAGCTGGTGCTGTCCTAGGGGCACTTCCCAAGTACTTACTAACTTAATATGATCATGCATGTTGCAAATAAAGATCAACATAGATTCACACGCTGACCACGCTATAAGTTTGTTATAGAAAACTACACCAGAGAATCCTCCATCGGAGAAAAATAAAACGTCGCTGACGCGCGCGTGGTCCTTGTCGTAGTCTCTCTTGGAGCTCCGACCGACCCGCTCTGGGTGACCGTCTGTGCGACGTGGGCTGGATTTTCTACCGAAAGTTCTACACCTCGTATTGATTCACCTCCTCCATCTGGAACAACCATATTCATCATATTCATTCATCTACCACCGTTAGTTACTGTTTGTTACCAACAAAATCCATCGTGTTCGTGGCCAAAAGCATATTTCCGCATCCGCATCGGAGGGGCAAGGAATAGGAAAGCACAGCAGAGCAAGCGGAAGGGAGCTGCTGCTTTCGCTGAAGATACGAAACGATGTTTTGGGCTGCGCAACCAGAACTAAGTCGGCCTTCTTAGCAGTGTGAAGTGAACGAATCACTAAGCATACCCGCCAAGCGTGCCTTTTTACGCGACCAACAAGCATTCGGCAACTTATTCATTAGTTCTAGTATGTGCTAATGCTACTTTAATATTATTGGCTCGCGTGGTACAACGAAGGGGCGCTTTGGAATGATTTCGCCCGCACGTACTTCTATAAACTACTTAAGTATCTCAATCTACTGTAGAATTGTCAAAAAACTATGAGCGAGAAGACCTAGACCTGCGATTATCTTTATTACCGAGCAGACCGCAGCGACGTACCTCCGCAGTAACCGGGAACCGGTGAAGCCTCGACCTCGAAGTGCCGAAAAAAACAGGACGCATCTCCTTCCGGGCTTGCAAATTTCACGTCTGTATCAACACCTCCAGCACGCGTTCGCAAGCCCATTTCGCCCTTTAGTTGCGACGGGGCGGACGCGTTCTTCGGAGGCGAGCATAAAAAACAGTGAGGCCGCGAAGAAAACACTCGACCAAGTAGGGAAGCCGCGGAACAATCGCGGACCTTTTCTGGGCGAGAACCTCCACGAGCAGCAGCAGATTTACCAGTACTGATTTTCTTTTTCCCGACCGCCGAACGGCCGCGTGGTCCGTACGAAGCAACAAGATGCTTCCTTCGACAAGAGCGAGACTCCACTCCACTTTCTCCCCGGCTGCTCTGCTCGTGGCTCTACTTGCGCCCCTTCTGCTTGCTTTAGTCGAGGGTGGTGACGCGGCGGCTTCGCAACTGCTGCCCGCGCAACACCAGAAGCGGAACGTGTTCGCGTCGGAAGTGCAAGTCGCAATCCGGTGGTGGTGGGTGGATGGCGCGCAGCATGAACCGCACGACGGGACCGGCAGCCCCCCCACCTTTGAAGTCGAAATCGACGGGCTCACCCTTAACGCGAGAGGACCCATCCTATCGCATTTGAATAAAAGCAATCCCAGTGTTTCAGATCGCCGTCAACATTCACATCTTCGGGGAAAAAGTTGTTTTTTAAGTTGTGACTTGTGACAGCCCCAAGGACGGCTAGCCATTCTTGGGGCTGTCCTCTTCCTCTTGGCGTTGTGGTTGTCATCGTCCTGGACGAGGTGCAGGGTGTTCTTGTCGCCCTGCGGGATCGGGTCTTGGTCCTATGCTCGTACAGGAGTGCATAAGACGGCCCTTTGCTCTCGTTGTACGTACGTGACTTCTACGAGAGCAACGTCTACGACGGAACCCTCGCTGCGCGACGTGGTCGATTTGTTACTTGCGGTTTGTGTAGCAAATACTTGTTTGTTCCTCGCGGCGATACGGTCTGGAAACCATAGATTGATTGCGCGCTTCCCTCTCTTGTAACCCGAAGCTGTACCACTTCGCGGATAATCGTTCGGAGGCTGCCTCCACCATGCGATCGGATCATACCGCGGCAGCGGTCCAGCAGGAGTTGGTGGACATTGGCGGCGGCGCGTCGTTGTCGACCTCGTACGTCTCCACGAATACGTATCGTGGAGACGTACGAGGTCGAC
>RXOD01004519.1:0-21098 GCA_005223375.1 Amoebophrya sp. AT5.2
TGCGCCGCAGCCTCAGGGTCGTGGGGGTGCGCTGAGGCGCGGGACTTGAGCGCACGGACCTTGCGGAGGTATGCCTCGACATTGAACGCCGATTTCTGGGTCTTGGTAAACTCCTCGAATTCTTGCTGTGCTCTTCCGCGTTCCGCTACAACCCGGCTGCGCATCATTTCAGTTTTTTAGCGCATTTGTGTTTATCATTTCAGTTTTTTAGCGCATTGCCAGCGAATTCTGTCCCACTTTGTGCAAGTATGGCATCACAAGCAAAGTGCTGCCCAAAACCAGTTCAAAGACTCCTCCTGGAATACAGCAGCACATCCCGATGGATGACATTGCAGTCGGTGCGTTGTTAATAGCGGCAGATTCTTTAGTTCTACCCCTCTCCACTTGCGACCATTGCGCCATGTAGTCCACCGCAGTTCCCGCACCCAACAGCGAGTAGCCAAACACGCCGACGACGCCGAAACGCCCCCAGACACCCCGCAGTACGAGACAGAACGGAACCGAGCCGACCGCGAGAGCCAGCATGGACACCGAATAGAGAAGGAAACTAACCGACTGGTAGGAATTCACCGCCACAACATCACGCTTTTCCGCCGCCGCCCGCAGAAAAAGCGCCCCGATCGCAAGCAGCATTGCCTCCAGCAATCTGGTGCCCAAGTACAAGGTGGCAGCTTTGCTGTGTCCGGTCTGCTCGAGCCAATCTCGCACCAGCCAAGCGAGACCGCCCACCGCAGCCGAGTTGAGAAGAAGAAGGAGTAGGCCACAATTCGACGTGTAGTTCTCGGAGAGTGGGTCATCGGAAGATTCGCTCCGCGCGCTTTTTGAGGGTGACCTCAAAAGGCTGTCACCAGTCATGTAGCACGTGGGCGCGAGCAAGAACAAGGCCCCCATCAGTTGCGGTTTGCTGCTAAGAAGCTGGCGCCGCGGTGTCGCTCCGTCGAGATCGCACCCGGCGCCGGGAACCTCCTCGGTTTGGATGACAGGGCGGTACAAAGACATGTTGCGACGATGAGATCTGCAAGGAACCAAGTATGCGTGAGCACTACGTCGATTCGTTTTAATTTTTTGTTTAAAGTCATCTCATGGCATCGCGTGTGTTGCAGGGGAATACCGCCGGCCGCTGAGCCTCTCGCGCGGGAGAAAGTTTGGGCGGACACATTACGCATAGATTGACAATCTCTGGCTCTGTGCGCTGTAGACAGAGCGAAGAACTTACGAAAGGTGCCCCAGGAAAAATTCAACAAAAAGTATCTGCGCGCGCGGAGTACAGCGGCGCCATTCATTTGTCGGTCGTTGCGTTTTCCATCACCAGTTTGCCAGGTCAAAGAAGTCATCCGTCTCTGCCATGCCATTTTTTCCATGGGGTCGGCCACAGCTCTGTTCTTGTTGCGCCATCCAAGCATCATCAAGCTCGTCCAGGAGGTTTCTGGGTTGCTCCACACCCCCCGAAGTGCCTTGTCGAAGGTGTTCTTCCGAAATGATTTGTTTTGCTCCCTCCCCCCGGGAGGGCATCGGCCAGGGCGGCTTTTCATGCGCTTGTCCACCTCTTTTTTCCTCGCCCTTCCACGCCGCCTGCACCACCTGTCGCCATTTCTCGTACGCCAGTGGGCAGAACCAGCGTTTCTCCTCGTACCGCTGCCGCATCAAGGTACGCAGCTCTGCGTCACTCAACGCCTCCATGCGATTCATAGTGGGACAAGCGTCCCCGTTTCCACCGTTTGCACCGTGGTAGATCTCCGCGACCGCCTTGTTCCCCGGGACCATTGCTGCGACCTCGTCCGGGCCCCAGAGGTAAGTGCCGGTCAAGCCCTTTACCTTGCTCACGTGGGTCCCCAGTCCGCGGTGTATGGAGGCGCAGCGAACGCAGACGAAGGACCCGAGAGAGACGACCGCCCATTGCAGGGGCTGGTGGTTCTTGCTGTCCTGGCGACCGTTGCCATCAACGTCCTCTCCCGTCGAAGATGCGCCGCCGACTGTCGCAGGGGACCCGGCGCCACAATCTGCGCACTGGGAGTTTTCGGGCCGCTTCCGCAGTAGCTTGAGGCGGGCCAAAGTCTGCTTCTCATCACGCTCGATTTCGGCCTTGGGAAAAGCGTTGCCCAGCTTGGACGTCCACATATTTTTTATCGACGTGGCAAAATATACGAGGTTGATTTTTAGATAGCGCACGCACAGGTGCGGATGTTCAGCTTCCAGCAGCTCTATAAATGCCTTTGCACGTCGATAAAAAGCGTGTAAATTCCTACTATATCAAATCAATCAACTGTCGGGCAGGGGCCTGTGTTTCAGGGGGAGAAGCCGGATTGTTTCGAAAGTCGTCCATGCTTCACGAGGGCAATACGAATTAATAGCCGACTTTCGAGCTTTGATTGTTGCTGCGCCAGGACAAGTAGGTACCGACCGACCACGATTCACTCAGTTGTTGCACGAGGCGAAGACCCGGGGCAACAGATGCGGACACCTACACGTGCAAAAACAGACTCTGTCGTCCATACAATTCATTCTTTCATCTGAACGTCGGCATCGGTCGATGGATTCCTTTGCGCCGCAAAACCTGAGAAGAACCGCTACTCATTTACTTTCTTTCATGATATTAGCAAGCCTATTCACTGCGTGTCAAACGGTGAACTCCGTCTTCCGTCGGTCGAGCAAATGCATCGACCGAGCGTCGGAGTCCGAGCCGCAAGGCGCAACACCATAGCTGATGTATGATCTACAGTGTCGAGAAGTGCGTCTTCAGTTGCTTCAGCAGCTCCTTGGACTCGATGTGGTCCGGGTATGCCGCTAGCGCCTTGTTTGCATACTCGAAGCTGTCTCGGAACTCGCCCAGCTTGAATGCGAGGAGCCCGAAGTTGAACGCCGGCTCGAAGAGAAAGGAGCCCAGCCCGATGGCGCTTTTGAAGTGCTCCTGCGCCTGTTCGATGTTGCCCTTGCGCAGCTCCAGGACGCCCAGGTTGTTGAACGACTCCGCGTGGTTGGGGTCCACGGAGACAGAAATGCGAAACGACTGGTACGCGAGCCCAAGGTCGCCGACCCCCACCGCCACGTGCCCAATGTTGTACCAAACGTCCGCCATGTTGGAGTCGTCCGCCAACAACAGCGCCCGCTCGAAACAGGAAAGGCAGAGGTCGTACTGATGATCGATTCGATGGTTATGAAATCTTCGACGTATCTCCACGGAAAAGAGTAGTCCCACAACCATTGATTCTGGTGGAGCCGTAATTGGGGGCCATCGATCCATGCGGATCGATCGATGGACGCAGGAGCCACCCTTTAGTTGTTTTTCTGCTCTCTAAGTCTAGGGCTGAACCCTTTCTTCTTTATCATATACAACGATCTCCATGGATAGCAAATCTTCTACCTGCCCTGAGTAGAAGCAGCACAGTCCTAGGTTGTTCCAGAGTTCCACGCTTTTTTGCTGCCCGGTTTGCAGCAGCCTGCGGTAGAAGCGGAGCGCGACCTCCGGCTGGTCGGTGTAGAAGTGGTGGCTGGCCAGGCAAGAGATGGCCTCTGCGTCGATGCTGTCGTACTTCAAAACCTGTTTGTAGATCTGCACGCCCTGCACACATTGCGCCAGCTGGTCGTGCGTGCGCGCCAGCCCGAGCAGGAGCCCGGTGTCGCCCGGAAACCGCTCGCTCGCGGTGCGGTATTGTTCCAGCGCCACGTTCGGTTGGTCGAGCTTCAAAAACACCTTGGCCAGCTCCAGGTGCGTCTCCGCGAACTCCTGGTCGCGCAGCGCGGAGTAAAACTGCCGCTTGGCGTCCTCCAGCAAACCCAGCTGGAAGTAGCACTTGCCGAGCCGCGCCTTCCACCACCTGGTGCGAACCGGTCCACGTCAACATTTTTATTTTTTGACGAACCAGCCGCTGAAGTAGATAGAAGAAGCCGTATTGGTTTCATCATTCAAGTTGTACCAGTCCTTGAACTCGGCTGCCTGCGTCGCCTCCGCGCAGAGCTCCAGTGCTCGCTTCGGGTTTCGCGCGACGTACAGGAGCCACTCGCACAGGACTTTGGCGAGGGCGGGCTTTTTCGCGAACCGTTGCAGGTTGAGCTGCTCTGGTATTATGAACTCCTTCGTGTTCGCCTGGGAGAGGGAAGCGGTGCCTAAGCGCACCAGCCGCCCCAGGCTGGTCAGCGGCCGAGCGCTCGACCCCGGACGCGTCGCCCCCATCGCAGTTGCGAGCTCTGTCGGGAAGAAGAAGAAGCGATCGTATTTGTATTTCAGTATGGATCGGGGACGTGATGAAGGTTGAAAATGTGTTGAAAAGAAATAAAAACTACGACGTCGCATAGGAACCGTTCCTCCCGCTGCTGCTCGTGGCTCTGCTCGTGCCTGCGCGTGCGAATCCCGTGAGCGGGCGGCCGGACTGGGAGACGGGTCTTATCACGGGCGACGGCCCGCTCCCGCCGACGCTTGTACCCACGTTCCGGAGGCTGGTTCCGGGACGGGGAGCCGTGGCCATGGCGTGGTCGTCCATCACTAGGTCGCCGAGGCCCTCCTCATCCATCTCCAGGTCGTCCAGGTAGTCCTTCCGCACCATCGCCCGGCACTTTAAAAACCATACCTGGAGGGGGGGCGTCGGGATGGGGGATGATTTGATTGTTGAAGACGACCACTGAGTCATGATGTATTCATGCGCCGAGAACGGAAAATAAAGCGTGCTACCGCTTCGTCCCTCGGGTTCTGCTGGAGCAAGTCAGTGCATATGTCGATGCACTCTTCCCAGCGATGGAGACGGAAGCGCTGCAGCGCCACGTAGTAGGGATTCAAACGCTGCTCGCCCATGCTTCTCTTCTGCCCACGCTGGTGCTCGAAAGTATGGCGCTCCTGCGCAGCTCCAGCGTCGTTAGTCGGCAGGCAAACGGGGGGGTGCTTCCTACCGCTCTGCCCAGAGCTTGGCCCACCTCTCTGCCCTGATAGGACCGTCTCAAACTCGTCTGCCCCAAACTTGGCTTTCACGTCCGCTGCTCGTGCTCCTCCGTCGCACCGTGAGATTAATTCCGAAAAAAGCTCCACGTCGTCGCTCTGCGCCCATGCACGATCTCCTTGCCGCGCGAGGGAACCAACTGCCGCCAGTTTGACTTTTCAATCAAAGGAAGCGATGGAGCAAATAACTGTCGGCGAACGGCTCGTTGTTATGTAGTTCGCTGTACCAACATGCGTGCACAATCTCAAAAACAAAAATATTTGAGTAGCGCAAGGAGCCTAAGCAACACAGCTCTGTCTCTCGAGACATTTTTGCCATTTTGAAAGCGACGGTGGGAGGCGCGACGGCCAAGGGGTCCGAAAGGTTTTTGTAGTCGTTGCGCGCTCCTGCGTGTCATTACAATTACTTTGTCCCTCATTCTTCGTCCCTCACGGCATAGGACGCCTTCAGCCGACCGACGCTTCCCTCCGTCAGGTGGTCCTCCTACTTTTTTCAGTGCTGGCGTATTCAGTGGTTTTTCGCCTGCCCAGTGCTCAGCATGAACAAGGCGAGCTGAGAGGGTTTGATGATACGGCGTCGTAAATCGATTTGAGTGGTCGGCTGATCGATTGCTAGGAACATGTGTCTATGGAGTCTGGATTAGATGGGCGCATCTACTACAACTACAACAAGCCATGGACAGACGCATGAATTCAACTTCTGGATGAAAAGTCTTTGGTCTCATACGGCTTCTCGGTCTCGTGTCTCATCTTCCTACTGTGTACTACACATATGATATGAAGTAGAAGCGAGTCCGAGTCGTGTTGAGCGGCGCTCTGCGTACTTTCGTCTGCCCTACAAAGCCTCCATGAACCGCTTCATTTCACCGGCCGGAGCTTGACCTGCAAAAACCTCTGGACCTTCGAGAGCCGCGGAGGTTTGTTCGCGGGCCTCCTACGTGTTGCACTCTTGCAGGGCAGTCAAGGCACCAGTCGCAGAGCTTCTTGATCTTCATCCCCCGCCTGTTTTTGTATTAAGGATATCCCCTTTTGTTTGATGTGCCGAGGATGTTACCGAGCACACCATGTTCACGCTCACTCACTTCATCAGCCACATGCTCTCGGTGCGGAACTCGATAACTCGCGCCGGATCGGAATGTGCGTGTTTGGGCTTGGGGTTGTCTCCAGACTGTTCATGTTCGTCCCCACGGCGGAAGAAATCGGCCGCCTTCCAGCGCTCCCGGAGGAGGGGACTGCCACCAGAACTCAGAACTGGTCGAACTGCTGCCAGTTCAAGCTTCTGCTCCATCTTGCGCTTGAGCCTTCCGCTTGAACTGCTGCCGCTTGAGCGTTCCAGAACTGCCACGCCTGCCGCCTTTTTCGTTTTTGCTTCTCGCCCGCTGGGCACTCGTGGCAATACCGGCAGTTCACGCCTTGCGCGCAACCGCCCTCCCGGTGCACAAACGCGCACGGCTTGCACACGCCGAACTTGTGGTACTTGGAGCCGGCGGATTCTGGTGTGAGGATGGGGGATTGGTGTGATGCTGAAAAAGAGAAAGTGAATGAAAAAATGCGGTCAGTCAAGCCAGGTAGAAGATCAAAATACTCAGTGGAGTGCCGTTGTCTCCGATACCCAGTGGATCTGCGTGTTCCGCCACTGGCATGCAAATCGCGCCATCTGTACTATTGTATTTCAAGTCAGCGCCTTCCTCGATCGCAATCGGCGCCATCTCCAACCCCGCGGCACCGCATTCAATGGAGCGGCGGAGAAGGCCACTCCCATCCCTGAAGGCCTGTCGATTCACCTGCAAATGGAAGAGCGATAGTCGCAGTCGTCTACTGGGAGCGTTCATACGTTTTGTGCGATAGTCTGTACGCGTGTGCGTCAGCAATGAACGCTGTGCGGCAATTGTTCCAGTTTTTTTTTTGTTTCCGCATTCGAGCGCACAAGTTAGTACCTGTAATGATCGCGCCGCTTCAGGCGGCTTGCTTTCCGTCTTCGACAACTCCGCCACAACGCTGCTAACCGCCAAGCACGCCGGTACAAATTCCGGCATTTCTTGGTGGAGCACCACAAAGGCGCAGACAGCGCCCTCGGTGTTTTCGGTGATTGCGTCGTAGTAGCTTTTCGCGGTACTCCACACCTCCTGTCTCGCCTCCGCATGGCGATATGCGTAACCAGATTCCCCTGTCGCCTTATCCGACCACTTCTCCGCGTCGTCTATGTCGTCTATGTCGTCTATGTGGTCCAAGATGTTACCCACGCAAGACAACATACCGTAGAAATCGTCTCCATACCTCCGGACGGGCCTTTCCTCAGTGCGCGCGATTTCTTGAAGTGCTTCGGGCATCCTCGCCTGCCATTCCCGAAACTGCTCGCGTATCGCGTCAGACGAGTTGCTGAAGTCGCACGCGATGCTGTAAGTCGCGGCGTCTTGCCGGGCGTTTTGGCACAGTGTCTTGATAACGTTGAAGGCCTCGCGCACGCAAATAGCGGGCTGCTTCCATGCGGCGACTGTAGGCAATGTCGGGCCGCCATTGACGCCCCGCCGACGGCTGTCGTCACCGAAAATGCCAACGGGCAGGAACTCGCCGCATTGGGAGGACGAGACTGCCGGAAGCGAGAGAACTACGGGCGCGCCGGCGGTGGGTACTCCGAGAGGTACCCACTGAGATAAGTCAGCGCCTCGACCGCCGACTCCGTCTGCTGCAGGATCGCGAGGTTCCCCATGTCGTGCAGTGCCTGGGTTTTGAAAATCTTCGGGTACGTGGCGACCGTGTAGTGCACCCGGCTGCGCCGTTGGTACACGAGGCTCAGGTCCCAGTTCAGCTCGCGCGTGTCCCACAGCACCTCCAAGTGGGAACGGATTGGCGGTTTGCCCTTCTTCTTCTCTCGACTCCGGCAGCTCCTGTTCCTGCGACGAGCTGACGGAAGCGAGACAACTACGAGCGCCTCGGCGAGGATTTCGTGCGGCTGCTTGTTGCTCCCGTGCGAGCGTCCCAAGAGTCTGCAGCGAGAACAGTGCAGCGCCTTCTCGGGTTGCGCTGTCGCTAAGAAGAAAGTCAATCAGCGGCTGCTCGCCGACAATTTCCTTCAGTCTTACTAGCTCCGTCGAGCAGCCGTAGTCACGTCGCAGCTGAGGAGCTCTGGCAGGAGGTCCCTGTTGCGGTACTGCAACCACGGCAGCCGCCGCATTCGCAGCCCTGTTGACACCAGACTGGACTGAGGGCGGGTAAGATGCCGAGAGATCCTCGTCCTCACCGGGTGCATTCGAAGACGAGGAGGAAGAGCCGAGGTTGAGTTTCCTCATGCACGCATCCATTCCGTTGAAAGCCGGATCGTTCTTGCGGAGCTCGAGTTGGTGCGCGTCCTCCTCGCCGCCCTCTGCGTCTTGAGGCCGACGTCCCGCTGGGTTCAATGCGTTCTTCGCGGGACCACCTCTTCCGCCGAGCTCCGCGTTGGGAAAAAATAAATCTTCCTCATCGGCGTCCTCCTTCCGCTCCGCATTTTTTTCTGGCTGTTTCTCGATTCCCGGATTCTTCGCCAGATGATCTTTTGCGTTCCCCTGACCACCAAGCTGAATCCCGCCATCCGCCCCTGGCCGTTTCAGAAAACTCCGCCTCTTGTCCTCGAAGTACTTCTCGAAAGTGCCGAAAAGGGCTTTGTGCTTGTCGGCGGAAAGCAGCATCGGGACGGAGATGATACCCTTTTCGTCGAACACCGGGTACGGCGGCGGCTGCCGGGGTTGCACTACCGCACCAGGAGGCTCCCTTTCATCTGCGAAGGGGGTTCTGCAACCACGAGAGCAGCAGGCGAGTTGGACAAGCGCTCACGGTCTCTCTCTGTCGCCGCGACGCCGCTTGCAAACACCGTCTGTGCTCGTCGGAGTCGGATCTGACATCTGGTGACTGTGGTTGTTCTACTGTTCTTTTACAACGAAGGACTCGACGAAGACGAAGAAATCATGGAGTTTTTGTATTACTCGAAGCAGATTCAGCAATGAATGTGCGCAAGCGCAAAACTGTATACTAAGTCACTGGGGAGTTCGTGGGGCGTGGTCGTGGTCGTACTTGAGTGCGAAGTAGAAGGACAAAAGAACTATATCGCGTAGTGCTACCTGTACCCGAGGTGTACTACGCGACGCCCCGTTCGTGTGCTGACGCAGTCCATCGTACTATGACGCAGCGCACAATAAAGCAATGTGAAATAGAGAAGCAACCTCCTTCGCGTGGATGCTGTTGCCAGAGAGCCTGCGAGGCTATGTTACATTGCGATGCTGACGCACGACAGTCAACAAGGCCAACTTCGCAATGAATGGCAATGCATTTTCACGAACAGAAGGCGATCTGTCGTCATAAACACGGTGGCGCTTGTGATTTCATCAATTCATGAGCCACGAGCAGAAACAAGACCAACAAGGGCTTGAAGATGGGTCACTGCTTCGACGAGAGTCTTCTACACCACGTGATCTCTCAAGAGAGAAGACCAAAACTTCGGAAATTCTTGTCTTCGCGGCACAAGCAACTGCAAATCTGCAAGAGACACATACGTGCTCTCGATGGCTTTTTGATTTTCTTGTACCTTCACTCCCACTGTCATAGCTGAATCGATTGCAACCATCAACATCAACATTATATCCGCACATTCGGCCAGCAGTTCTTTAATTCAAAATCATGGAGGATGTCGGATACCTGCCTTGGCAGAAATACTTACTGCGCTCGGAAAGATGAATCAACAACGAACCTCAAACAATAGGCCTGCAAGAAAATGAATTCGAAAGCGCTCAAGCTCACCGATGGCGATGGCCTGTCCTAACGAATCGGAGCTGCCGATGTTTCGTCGGGCATGTAAAATTAAAAACAAAACTTCGGAAGTTGATGACTTCGCGTTACCACCCCCGCAAGTGGGGGGAAGAAGGACTTGGCTTTTCCTTCTATCAAGCGCCTCCCGACACTGCCACTCTGGGATGCGACTGCGGTGAGCAATGGTCGTCCTCTGGGCAATCGTCATCCTCTGCCTCCTCGACCACTGCTGCCAGCTTCGTTTCTGCCTCCTTCTGCAAAACGGCGTCCTTGATCCGCGCTGCATTGTGAAGGATCGACTGGCCCCCTGGCATTTGACTCCTTGCAAGGCGTGAACGCCACCAGTCGCACTGATCTTTGATATTGTTGCCCCACTTGTTTTTGTAGTTCAGGTCGGCGCCAGCCTGAATCGCAATCAGCGCCCTCTGCAGCCCCTCGGTATGCCACTGGATACAGCGATGCAGGAGACCATGCGCGTCCTTGAAATCGTTCCGATTGACCTGTGGTTGGTAGAGCGATGACCGTCTCCGTCTCGGCTCATCCTTACTTTTTAGGCAAATGCATTTCAAACCGCAATGGACGCTGTGTGGTCATAGCAATGGGATACTTTTGCTGTTCCAAACACGTAAGTACCCGCAGCCGCGCCATTATCGGCCGCTTCCCTTCCGCATCCAAAAACTGCTCAATAGCTTTGTAAACCTCGAGACACGCGTTTGTAAATTCTGGCATTTCCTTATGGAACCACACAAAAGCGCAGACGGCGCCTTCGGTGTTGTCGTCAATTGCATCGTAGTGGGTTTTCGCGAAGCGGAAGACCTCCTGCCTCGCCTCCAAGTGCCGATATGGCCTTGCTGTCGGGTCTTCAAGGTAGAAGGGGTCATGGTCATCACGCAACTTCCCGGCTTCATCGGCTGCACCGTTCCCGCTTTCGCCTTCGCGACTGGGGCCAGAGTGAACGCCCCAGGCGGCGCTCGTGTCATTGGAGTCAAGCCCGCAGCTGTGAAAATCGTCCCCCCACTTCTGCCGATCTTCTATGTGCTTGAAGATATTACCGACGCAGGACAGCATGCCATAGAAGTCGTGGGTGTACGAATAATACCATCCGGTACGAGGATCGGGGTTCATCAGCGCGATTTCTTTAAGTGGGTTGGACATCCTGCCCTGCCACCCCTGAAACTGTTCGCGTATCTCGTCCGACGAAGTGCTGTAGTTCCAAGCGAAGGAGTAAGCCATCGCGTCCTGCTGGACCTTCTGGCACAGCGTCTTGATGGCGTCGATAACTTCGCCCACACGTCTTTCATACCCGCTGCCGAGTCGGCTGCCGGCGCCGAAAATACCAGCGGGCAGAGCGTCGATCTTGCCAGTCTTGGGATACAGGATTGAACACTGCGACGAGCCGACGGAAGCGGAAGCGCCCTCACTGTCCTGGGCGCCGACGGAAGCGGAAGCGCCCTCGCTGTCCTGGGCGCCGATCGAGTGCTCGTCTTTAGCGCCGCTGCTCGTCGTGCCGTTCGCCAAAGCCGCGGCGCCGCTGGAAGCTGCAGATGATGAAGAAGGGGGTGACTGCGTACGCAGGCAATAGTGCACTAATGAAACTAATGATCATCAACGTCGGTGGTAGTGGTGGAGCGGGTCCGGGACGCGCGCCCACAGGTGTAGATCGGTGGCTACTTAAATAATATAAGCCATAAGATAAGCTCAATCCATTTTACTCTAGCTGCCGAGGCGAAGGCAAGATGAAGAAGCGCAGCTTCGTGAACATCAACATATTCTATTACTTTCTTTTTAACCATATTTAGTAAAAACTAAGACGTAAACGTAGACGTACACGTAGACGAGGTAGATGTAGAGCGCAGTACTTAGCTTTCCCCTCTCCACTGCGTTCTCCAGCTGCATCAGTCCTTTCACCGTCTCTTCGTAGTGTGAGATCACGCCCCATATGCGTTTGTCCACGTCGTTTACTTTCTCCATCGCACAGTCCCTCACTCGCACTTCCTGGTCCCGCGCCCTTGTCAGCAGCTTCTCCCCGCTCTCGGCCACCATGCGCCCTAGTTCCGCGCGCACTTCCTGCAATCTTTTGTATACGTTTCTCGCGTACGCACTCAAGGTCAGAAACATTCCCATGGCTTTTTCGATCAGATAATCGGCGAGCAGCGAGTGCTTGTCGTTCTGATCTTTCTTCAGGACGACCTGGAAATCGTACCGATCTTTCTCCCACGGGACCTGGATCAATGTATCCAACACGACCTGTCGCAATTTCTCCAACACGACCTGACGCACTTTCTTCAACTTCGTCTGTACCTGACGCACTTTCTTCAACTTCGTCTGCATGGTGTCGCATTGATCCATCGGCTGGTTCTTTGTTGTGTCCCCCTTCGTCTTCGCCGCGGACGCGAGGTTCAGCAGTGACTCCTGCATCTTCTCGGCCAACTTCTGCAACTCCAAAGCGAGGTCGTTGTTCGCGTGCCGCAGGTCCGCCAGCTCCTTCTTCTTGTGCTTCTCGGCCACCTCCATCAAGTTCTCTGACTGACGACGCACCGATGAAGAGCAAGACGCCGCAGCCGAAGAAGCGGGGATAGCGTCTTCGCGATCCGCCGGCGCCAGATCCACTTTCGGAAGCTGCTCGACAGGTTCGAGCCCGGCACTGTGCCCTCGGTCGCAAAACCAATCCCCGTTGTCGTACGGAGTGATGGCCCCGCTGTTGTACGGAGTGAGGGCTCCCCCGTCGTACGGAGTAAAAGCCCCGCTGCCGTAGTCGAGCGACGACCCCCCACCGACGCCGACGCTTTCCCCAGCCCACGCAGGCGGACTACGGGCAAAGCGGGCATCTCCGTGCGGCTGTGACGCCCGTCCGGCGTCCTCCTCCTGCTCAGGCCCGGCTTTCTGTTGCTCCCGCGCGAGCGTCATTAGAGTCTGCAGCGAGAACGGCGCGGCGTCTTCTTGTATTGGCCTGTCACTCAAGAGAAAGTCTCCGAGCGGCTCCGCTCCGACGATTTCCTTCAGCCTGGCCAGCTCGCAAGCTCCCTGGTCGACACGAGGAGCAGCGGGCGAGCGGTCAGCGCCCTCGCTGTCGCCGCGACGCCGCTTCCATGCGCTGCTTGTGCTTCGTGTCCAACCTGACATTTTGGAACTCGAGTTAGATTGGTCTATGATGTACGGCTTTGAAGTTGACTGAACCGCTTATCGCAACAAACGATAACGATTTTCTTAAACACATTGATTGAAGTAGATGCTCAGCATTAAGCGCAAAGGCAAACTGTAGCTTATGTAGTCTCCTGGGCGACGGCGACGTAGTCAAACTTAAAAAGCGAAAGGCGTAGGCAAACACACTAGTGCTACCCCCGAAGTAGACGAGATGCCATGCTGTTCTGACGCCGTCCTTGGAGTGTATGACGCATTGCTATGGAGTGGGAAATACAATGACCTCCTTGGGTGCATGGACGATGCTGTTGGCAGAGGGCCGGAAACACTATCCTATCAGGACGGGGCGCGCGACCGCGAGGAACGAGAGCGTCAAAATTAGGTTGCGATGCGGGCGCACAACATTCAACAAGGCCAACTTCACGATGGCAAGGCATTTTCACAAGAAACAAAATGCGATCTATCATCATCAACACACGGTTGATTTCATCATTTGACTTCTAGTTTTTCACGTGGTAGTTAAGGCAGTTCGCCGTTTTTGGTCAGATGGATCTTGATCGACATCATGATTCACAAGCCACGAGCGGGAACAAGACCAAAAAGGGCTTGAAGATGGGTCAATGCTTTGACGAGAGTCTTCTACATGATTTGTCAGAGAGATGACCAAAATTTCGGCAATTCTTGTTTGCGCGGCACAAGCGAATGCAAGTTTGCAAGTGGAACGGACGTATTCATCGTGGTCCGGGGGCTTTTTAATTCTGTTGTGTCAACACAGCTAGAACTAGCTGCTGTGCCCGGCGGCACGGCCGCAGCCCGCAGCAAGTCTTCACAATCGCGGTATGGTTTCATGGGCACAGCACTTCTTTGCGTTACAATATCTGTGGCCTCCAGAGGCTGATCATCTGCCTCTCCAACTGCTGCACAGTAGTTGTTCCGCTTAGCGGGCACCGCTTTTCGCTTTCACATCCACAGCAGCTTTACTTCGTCAGCAGATTTCGACTGCCCGGCTAGGATTTCCTCTGCCTGCTTCTGGTACTGTTTCAGCTGCGCTCGCATCGCGTCGAACTGGTCGCGGAGGTTCCGCGCGATGAACGTCTTGTTGTCCAAGCTTCCATAGTTCACGATGTCCAGCCATTCTCGCGGGTACCCCAGTGCCTCCGCCTCGATGTCCCCCTTGTTTTCAAGCCGCGCGTTATCTACCTCTTGCTCTCGAAGATGTCCTTCTGCGCCAGCAGATTTTAAGTGACGATGTGGATTCACGTCCTGGTCCTCGTGACGCGCCGTTTTGTTCACCATGACGTAGCCGTTTTGGTACTTGGCCATCAGCTTGTAGAACAGTTGCCAGTGGGCCGACGTGACCGAGCTAATCAGCGAGTGCCATTCTTCTGTAGTGGTGCTCATCTCCTTTTTCGTCGGCATCTCCGTTTTTCGCGCCTCTTTCCACCAGTCCTCCGCGAAGGCAATCAGCCGCGGCTCGATGTCGTTCTGGTACTCGGAAACGTCGGCACGAATCATCCCGTACCTCAGGTCCATCCAGTTCCCGATCGCGGTCGCCGCCCACCATAACGATTCCGGGTTTACCTGTAACGAAGGAATGTGAGCGTTGCGGGGGCCGCCGCTACAAGTTACGGTCGTGGTCAAAAGCAAAAAATAATATAAAAGCGTTCAACATCAACATGAACATCTACACCGCGCCGCTTTTTTAAGTAAAGTACCTCCCACCCGCTCCCGGTGCGCAGTTCTTTTGGCGACGACGTGGTCGTGTTCCTCAGGAAAAGGGGCACGAAGATGGATGCCGTCGCGCGCGCGGGGGCGTACCACAGCGTGGTTTCGACGGCCGCCCCCTCTCGTCCCGAAGTAGAGGTTTTCGCCACCTCTGCCACGTGCGTCATGGTCGTGCGGTAGATGTCAATCGATCGTTCCCACGCGCCGTAGGGGTACTTCGCCTCGTTCGCGCCCTCCGCGTATCGCATCGGATTGCCATACCCGCCCGCCGCGACGCCCTTCGTGAGGTCGAAGGGCGTGCCCTCGTAGTGGTCGCGGTAGAAGCCGAAAACGTCCTCGCGCTTCAGCTTCTTCGCCACCGGGACGGACGAGGGGTAGGTGGGAAAGCTCGTGTTGTAGCCGAGAAGGGGGTCGAGCCCGAGCGCTGGATTCGCGTGGGAGAGCATGCGCCACGCGCGCCGGGCAGAGTAGTAGGGGTGCGCGTACTCGCCCGCGGAAAAAATCTTGGTGAAGTCAAACCGACCCGCGTCGGAGGTGGAGGAGTACCTTAGTGAGGCACAAAAACTTGTGTTGATCTTGATCCGATCCCATAATCATATTAACGCGGGAGGCGCTATAAGCTGTACTTCTACCTCCTAGTATAGTTGATGAGTGGTTACATTCGTTACCAGCCGTACTTCTCCGCGATCTTGACCATGTTTTTCGAGTAGAGGAACTTGTCGCTGTTCTCCAGGTCCATCTCCCGGATGACGAACATGTTGGCGATCACGGCGAAGTGGTCGTCTTCCAATTTCTCGGCCGCCCACACCGCGCCTCCGCCGGTGTCGTCCCCGAGGATGTGGAACAGCCAAGTCTCCGTCCCGTCCGTGATCGTGAGCGCCTCCCCGCTGTCGTCCACCTCGAACGTCGAGTAGAAGCCGTACTTCTCCGCGGTGCGGCCGCCCATGAGCACCGCGCACCGCGCGGTCTCGCATCGCTCCAGCATGATCCGCGAGATCTCCTGGATCGTCAGCAGCGCCTTCCCGCGTTCCCCGGTTTCGGGGTTCACGAGGCTCCGCGGGTAGTTGTACATCCGCGCCGAGCAGGTGGCCTCCGCAATGCCCAGGTACGCGGACATCAGCGCGTAGGAGCCGTCGTAGTACGCGTGGGTCGTGAAGTTCTTCTGACCGATTCTCGACGTGGCTGATGAAGATGTTGCTGCACTTGTGGTTCCCTCCAACATCATCTTCCCGCGGCGGCCCTCATCTGCCAGGAAGGATTCCGGCGACTCCTCCAGCACGTAGCCGATCGGGGCGGTCGGCTCGTCGTCGGCCCAAAACGGCCCGTACTCGGGCGAGAGCTGCGGCGCGACCAGCCTTGGCGTGCCCTCAAGCGGGTAGTAGACCGGCCGCCGGGTCTCGCCGGGAGTAACCTGCCGCGGTGGGACGAAGATGACGCGGTAGTCCTCGTTCCCCTCGCCGTCCGACGTCTGCGCGACGAGCGCCCCGATCCCGTCCTCCGTTGCGGCCGGACCCATCCCGATGCAGGTGCAGTGATCGCGCGGCTTTCGCGCCGTCCCCGCGTACTGCCCGGTTTTTGCTGCTGATGGTACGGGCGCAACCGGCTTGTTTCGCCTGGTAGGGTCCCTGGTGTGATGAAGCAACAGAGGGGCCACTTCTGAGGCCGCGGCACTCGCATCGCGTGCGGGCATAGAAACCAACAGAAGCAAGAAAGCAACGGATACACTGCGCACCGCGCAGTGCGGACGTGGACGCATCTTACTATAGGCCGGCGTGCGATTTTTGGAACTTCGTTGGTAGCAAATTGAAGCTGTGAAGAGAAGATATATCGCAGAGAAGCCGCTGGCTTGCGCTACGTGGTTCTACGGCTAAGTGCTAGTATTTTGAAGTGCTTTGTATTGATGTGCATGCTGGGCGGCCGAGCTCAGCCACTGTTGACACAGTAAATCTAGGTCGTCGTCGTTCCCTGCAAGTACTACGTCATAATATGCTCTCCTCGACGTCTACTCTCCGCCTTGATCTTGTCTGGCGGGGCGGCTTTTCATACTGAAGAGCGTGATTGAAGTATCTATAGGTTTTTACCACGAATTGCGCTTTGCATGTTGCGTAGAATAGCCAAAGCTTCAGCGCTCCTCGCAAGCCAGAAGTGAACACCGCGGCAACCAGAGCATGACGGCTGCCTTCAGTCGTGAATTTAATTCTCTGTCACTTGTTGCGCACTGATTTCTGGTACTCTTTTGCTTTTCCTGGAGGCCATCGCAGTTCATAGTGGAGCATCGACTCGTCTCCTTGGCGGAAGCCGCCGAAGTTTGTCATTACTCAAGAACGTGGGTGCCCACGTGCGGTGCGCAAAACAAGCGCCACCTGCAGCCGGGAACGAATGGGGACGATTGCCCGCACCTGCACAGGGTGCTGTGTCTTCAACTTTATGATTCACAATTTTGGCACTCGTTTCGCTTGTGAGTGCTGCTGGGCGGGGTAGGTTTCGCTAGTCGTTGTCTTATGAAAGAAGGGTACCGCACCGGCAAATCGCCAAGGTCGTGGAAAATGAAATGCGGTTCACAAAGTTGGTCGAGGAAGATCCATTATCGGCACACCTTCCACTACGTCAAATGTTCGCTACCAACCTTCGTGGTTCAACCCCCCGTATATTCGCTGTATGTGCAGTATCCATCGAAATGTGAGACGTCGTCGACATTTTCATCGAGTGAATCACAGGGAGTCAGGAAGTCACATCCTTGCTTTCCCTAGTTTCACTGCCTCTCGCACGCCGAGGTCCAGCAGGATTTCCTCGCTCCCGCCCGGGATGGCGTACGCGCGCACGTCGCGGTAGAGGCGCTCCACCTTCTCCCCCAATCCGCTTTTTGTGTACGCGTTTCCTCCGAAGATCTGACTGGCCTCCCTGGCACAGTATTCCATCACTTTACTTGAGTTCACCTTCGCCAGTGCCAACGTGCCCCCGAGCTCCTTCTGCGCCACCTCGAAAGGCATGTGGCACATCTGGTAGGTCAGGTCTGTGGTGGTGGTGTGGGGTAAAAAAAAGTGGAAAACTCCCGCTTGGGGTAGAGTACAGTACATCTTCAAATCATCGAATTATACGACTACAACGACCACTGAGAGAAAATTATGCATGGAAGCTCCCTCTACAACAAAAAAAAAAAATCATCGGATCGCACAGCTAGTACTTTCCAGCCAGTGGTGCATCGACTCCACCATGCGGATCATTTCTGCTAGTTTCCAGCGGATGACTGGGTGGTCGATCAGTTTCTTGCCGAACGTGGACCTTTTGAGGGCGTATTTTTGCGCTTCCTCCACCAGGTCCCGGCTGAAGCGCGTGGCCTGCACCACGAAGCCCCACCGCTCGTGGTTGAAGTTCTTCATGATGACGCCGAAGCCCTCGTTCTCTTTTCCGATCAGGTTGCTGCAGGGCACTTTCACCTCGTCGAAGGTGACGTACGTGGTTCCCGAGGGGTGCACCCCCTGACAGTCCATTCGGCGGGTTTTGACGCCGGGCATGGTTTTCTCGATCAGCAGCATGGAGATGCCCTTCATTCCGGGGCCGCCGGTGCGCACCGCGACGGAAAAGAAGTCCGCAAAAATGCCGTTCGTGATCCACTTCTTCTCGCCATTCACCACGTAGTGGTCGCCCACTTTCTTCGCCGAAGCCTTGATGTTGGCAACGTCGGAGCTGGCGGTTTGTTAGAAACCATATAGGCGGGAAGTTCCCACCTTCACCGATAGTAGGTAGGCTAACAGACAGCAGTTTCTACGGTATTAATTTTCTAATTGATTCAATTCGTACTCGTAGGTGTAGGACCACGAGGAAGCGAAATGTTCGCAGTACTTACCCTGCCCCCGGTTCCGTGATGGCGAGGCAGATGATTTTTTCTCCTGTGAGGCAGGGCTTGCAAACCTTGTCCTGCAGTTCCTTGGAGCCAAAGTTGATGATCGGTGGAAGCCCGATCTGGAGGCCCTCGACGATGCCCCACAACGTCCCTCCGCTCGCGCATCTCGCCAGCTCGTCCACGAAAATCAGCTCGTGGAAGTAGTCGTAGCTGTGTTGGAGATTTTGGTTTAGGGCTTATATATTTTCTTTCGATGGTAATGATGTGCTTCGATGCTGATTTCGGGCCGAAGCAAGAGAACGACCTGACGCAGCCAAACACAATACTCTTTCGGTTTTTCGCAGTCCACGAAGTCGAATCCGCGCGAGCCGACGACGCAGGGGATGAGTCCCGCAGCGTAGGCTTCTTTGTAGACGTGCTTCGGAATCTCCTTCGCGGCCTCCCAGTCAGACACGTACGGCAGGATCTTGTCCTCGACAAAGTCCCGACACCGCGCCCGCCAGTCGATGTGCGTCTGCTTGTAGTACGGTGATTTGTACGAGCTGCAGTACCAGTTCGGCTCGCAATACGGGAGCGGATTCCCGAACACCGTGCCAGGCTTACTCATGGTGTCAGGCCGTTTTGTAGCTACAATGAATCGATTTGCTGGGCGGGGTCGCCGTCGACGTGCCACGCTGGCTACTATGAGATTCAGTGTAAACTTACACTTTGCGGCGCGAAGTGCCGGTGGGTAGTTGCACTTGTATGTGAAATATATGAAACTGGGGCTGGCGAAATGGGAGTGCTGCTGCGCTGCGTGATACGAGCACTTGAACCGCTGGATTAGAGAAGCAACGTCGTGTACGTGCCACCTGGAGAGGAGGGCCGCGGGGAATCCTGCAAATCTCTGCGAAGTAAGGCTGTGGCTGTGGGCAGGTGCGGATGGATCCATAAAAACGTAAAAAGGGCAGGCAGAATAAGGAAGAAACTCGCTCAACAAGCAGCTTGCCGCGACCACAACTAGAATGAAAGAATAACGACCGAGTTTCATCAAGACACGGAGAAGCCAGTCGTGCACATCAACGGCAGGCAACGACGTTGGCGTCACAGCACGCGCTTCCGGACTTTTCGACTCGATGATCTAGCTACCGATACTACTTGCCGAAAAACGACCGACACACATTCGATGGCGCCGGTTCGCCATCTCCACCGATCTTCGATCATCCATCATCCAATGAATATGAGCTCGCATGAGGAACAGATACGCCTTCCGGTGGAGTAGCGGTTCACATCCACACGCCAACGACTGTTAGCACCATATTAAGTAAACACATCCATGATCCACCACACCATTTACGAAAAATTGATTCGTGGAAAAAAAGGTTGACGATGACGTTGAGGTTAAAAAGCTTGCTAGAAAAAGAACTCCTCGAATTTCGTGTCACATCGCTTCGTACAGTCCTGCGGCGTCATGCCCGCGAAATCCGGCCCCAGCGACTTCATCCCGAAGCGCTGGCAGGTCACCTTGCACTTCTTCCGCGTCATCTTGCTCGGCTTCTTTTCCTCGCGTCCGCTTGTGGATTTTGCCTTTGTCTGCTTTCTCCCTACAAGCAAACCGTCCGCGACGGCCGCCGAGAGCACAAATGCGAAGCCGAAGACTCGCATTTTTTTTAGGTGTTGTGGCAAACGCAGAACTTCTCGGGCTAGCTGCTGCCGCGACTGTTTCTAATGTGCGATAGGCCAAGGAACTCTTCGTCCTTGCATTTGGTGCGCCACCGCACTTCGAATTGGCTACTTCACTCAACCAAAGAAGTCTCTCCACTCTCATAACCACACGCGGCCGCATCGTCATCGAACAGCATCCAGATAAAAACGAATTGCCGCTACCGACGGCGCGACACAGCGACCTCTGCTAGCCAAGTGGTTACCTCCACGGTCCGGAAGGTTTTATCCTGTTCGAGGAGGCAGCACCAGCACCACGACAGAAAGTTTTATGTCACTTTTACGCGCCAAGCAAGAGGTCGACTTCCGTTCTCAGTTTCGACACGCGTTTTCGCACGGCGGCATCATCGATTCGGTAAGACCCGACTTCTTTCAGAAGCCCCGCTAGGATCTCCAAGTCCACCGCGGGGTGGAGCGGCCGCGCGTGGCTTCCCGGGGATGGGCCCCGTGGCTGAACCGGCGCTAGTCCCGTCGCGACCGTACCTGTAGTTGCTACCTGCGGCACACCCGCGGCGGCGAACAGTGCGGCACCAACGTCGTTTCGGTCGCTTTCGCTTCCGCTATCGCTACTAGCGCAACTGTCTTCGGTTTTCATCTCGGTCGACCAATCTCGCAGCATGCCCAGGGCGCAGTTCGCAAACCCGCAGCTCTCCTCGCAGCCTGGACGGAAAAGCGCAAACCCCAGCTTGAATAGTGCGCGGTAGTCGGCCGTGAAGGCGAATGTGTTTTCTCCTTCCGGCGGCGTCGTCGAGAGCTTGCGGCGCAGCGCTTCCCAGAATGCGAGTCGGAGTCGGTTCTCGGCGCGCAGCGTCGGCGCAATATCGTCAGCATGGCCCTCGCCGGTCTTACGCACCGGCAGCTGCGCGTCCAAGATGTGGGTTTGGCAGAGCAGTTCCCCGAGCGCGGAAATTTCCGCAACAGACAACATCGCGCGGTTGTCTTTGTCAGCGACAGGCGAGATCGACATCAGGGTCGTTC
>RXOD01004520.1:0-21061 GCA_005223375.1 Amoebophrya sp. AT5.2
GGCTGCCGCAGAAGTGGATCTGGGCCGGGGAGCGGGAACGGTTTGTCGCGCCTGAGGTCGTCTGCATGGATCCTGTGATGAAGTCGGCGGAGCCCGTCGTGGTCGTGCTGGAGAAGAGCTGGAGCGGCTACGCGATCTTCCAGAATAAGCTCTGCGCCGCCGTGGAGAAGGACCCATCGTTTCTGGCCGCGGCGCTCCGCCGCATCTCGGCGCAGCAGAAGGGGCGATGCGAGAACCTTGGGTCGGTGAAATTCGAACTGCCGTCGAGCGAGCGCACGCAGATCGAGGTCATCGTGAACGCACTCGAGCGGGCCGTGACGAAGAGCTGCACGACGCGGGATTCCACGTTGACTCTGGACGCAAACGTCGACATCTTGCTGCCGCAGGCCAACGGATTCCTGGTTCCGGCAGCGGAGACCATCGTGGACGACATGCCGTGGCTGCGGAAATCCGAGGACCAGGCGGCGTTTCGGCAGGAACACGTCGCGCACTTTCTCTTCGATTCGATCGCCACGAAAGTGGGCGAACGTCTGGGCGCAACTCCGCTGTCGCAGAAGGGGTTCGGGTCGAGTCTAGTGCAGATCGGCTCGCACAGCGTGAACGAGTTGGGGTGCGTGGAGGCGGCCGGCCAGGGCGAATCCTTCACGCAGACCCTGCGCCGAATCTGCATCGACTACGGGACAAACTCGATGCTGAGGGAGGTCCTGCAAAATGCGAATGACAGCGCGCTGAAAGTGGGAAAGGTCCGCGTGCTTGTGGATTGGCGCTCGCACCCGAAGGAGTCCTGTCTCGTGCCGCCGCTTACGCAGCTCCAGGGTCCGCGACTCATCCTTTTCAATGACGGCGTCTGGGAGGATGCGGATTTTCGGGGCGTTTTGAACACCGGGCTGGGGAGTAAGCGGGAGAGGTCGGACTTGTGGGGGCAGTTCGGGCTGGGGTTCAACGTGCTGTACCACTACGGGGACGCCATTATGGTCCTGAGCCGGAATTTTCTCCAAATCCTCGACCCCTCCGTGACGTACACGCAGCAGCTGAAGGCGACGCGCAATAACCCCGGCGCGCTGATCAATTTACAGCACGCGGACAATGTGACGCGGAAGTTTCCGGACCAGTTTGCGCCGTTTCTGAGGTTGGAAAAAGACCTCGACGCTGGGGGTCTTTTCAGCCAGGATAACCGCTACTGCAATGGCTCCATTGTCGCCGTTCCGTTACGCAGGGCAGACCAGAGCACGAAGCACATCTCGGACGAGGTCCTCGAGCGAGGCAAATGGGCGGAGATGGTCGCCGAGTGGTGGCAGGATGCCCACCTCTTTTTGCTCTTCGCGCACAAGGTTTCGGACCTGCAGGTGGGCGAAATCCCCGCGACGCGTGGCGGGGCCGCCATCGAATACAAGTGCACGAAGACGCTGCTGCCCCCACCCGTGATGCCGTCCAGTGCGCATGGTCCATTTGCATTCGGTGGCGCCGGCGTGCCCGAGTCTACGACTACCTCCGCGGCCCCGGATGCGGCTTTGATTGCGGCTCCGCTTCTGTCGCGGCTGCGCCTCACGGCCGACGCCAACGTCAAAGACTTCGAGAAAGCGGAGACTGAGTACTTGTTCCACAGCACGGCCGACAAACAAATCGAAGTCGCGGCGCCCGTACAAGCGGAAAGCGGCCGCAGGAGCACGTTCTCGAAAGGTGGCGGAGCACACGAGGACGAAACTTCGGGTCGTGTTTTCTGTGGGCAGATGCTGCATGATCTGCCCACTGGTTGCAACGTCCACGTGAGCGGCCGCTTCTGTCCGCGAAAGGACCGGAAAAGCCTGCTGCTGCAAGATGACGACTTGCCGCTCGAAAACGTCGCGAGGAACAGGGAGATGCTCCGTAGGGCGGGCGCAGAAATCGCGACGCTTCTGAGCGGCTTGAACACGCAGCAGCAAGTCGCGGACGGCACCGATTCAGCGTCGTCTAAAAATACCTCTACCAGCAGG
The DNA here is from genome assembly GCA_005223375.1 of Amoebophrya sp. AT5.2. Taxonomy (NCBI): domain Eukaryota; class Dinophyceae; order Syndiniales; family Amoebophryaceae; genus Amoebophrya; species Amoebophrya sp. AT5.2. The sequence goes on from RXOD01004520.1 coordinate 1,974, forward strand.
CGCGCCACCGCTACTTCGACGACGTGGCCAAGCGCCTCCGCACTGGACGCCGGCCTGTTTCCACGATTTGAAAAGGATCCGAAGAAGCTGGTCGCGCAGAACTTGATCGCAGAGGGATTCTTCTCGCAAGCGAAAAACGCGCCCGCAATGCACCGAACGATCTGTGGCGAAATTTTGCAGAGCTTCGACGGATACTTATTCGTATCAAAAAATACAGGAGTGCGCGGAAGACGTCCTTTCGGAGACGGGGTGCTGAAGGTGTTGCGAAAGTTGAGAGCGCCGATCTGCGAGTTGCCGGCGCACGTGTTTAGCGAATACCTGCAGCGGGGCGTTGTGAGAAAGGAGAGCGCATTCACTCGCGAGCGGCTTTTCGATTGGTTGCGAAAGGAGGGCGCTGCGTGTCAATCGAGCTCCGTCTTGTCTCCGGCCGAAGCCGGGGCTTTGGTCGACTACGCTGCTGAAGGCCACGGCCAAAACGCCGCGGCGACCACGCACAATCTGTTGTCCGGATGTCGCCTCAACCATCTCCGCAACGGCACGCTCATTGAGTTCAAGACCGAGGACCCCGCCCCCGTTTGCGAGAGTGCGGAGGCACGAGCGCTTGTTGACGCGTTGCACTACACCTCCACAGCCGAGCACAGCAATCACGAGCGGGTGCAGAAGCTGCATGCAGCAGGGCTTCTGCGAAAACTGCATCCTGCTGACATCAAAGAAGCTTTAGAAAAATCGCAGCTAACACTACCACAAGTCGACGCATTGCTTCGCTGGTTTCCGTCGCAAAACCTGACGCAGGTATGGGACTCCCTGCGTGACCAGAAGGTCGTGCCGGTTCATTCCGCAGATGGAAAAACTGAATTGGTGACGCTGGGCGACGGGTGCTTCTGCGTTTCCGAAGAATACCCTTCTTGGAGGTCGGTGCTGGAAAACCTTCGCGTGCGCGTGGTCGCAGAAGAGTCCCCTGCGCCTCGCAGAGACGAGCAAGTAGGAGGACCAGAAGTGGAGCAGCAAACGGTGGTTGTGGGTGGAGTGGCCGTGAAATACCACAGCGGAAACTTCCGGGCAGCAGTCGTTCACGCTATCGCGTGGTCGGTGGAACTGCTGTCGCAAGCAGACAAGAACAAGGCCGACACTACCTGTACGATCGCCGACCTCGTAAGCAGGCTACAGAATGGCTTGTTTTTCGCTCTCTGGCAGACGGCTCTCGTCGAGAACGGCGGAGAAGCGATGCAACAGAGAGCTGGAAACAGGGAGCGGTTACCCGTAAGCCGCAAAATCCAGCTCGGATCTACGGGCGTTGCATTTTCGCGCACGTTGTTGGAAAAGCTCGAGCAGATGTCCTCTTCCGACCGACGTCTCGACGATTTTGCAGCAGCCTTTTTGTTGGATCTTCCGCTTTTCGAGACCTGGGGGCAGCCTCCGTCCCCGGCAGAACGGGTGCTCGTGACGCTGCGCAGCGTGAAGTGCGTCTTCTGCGTCCCGCGCGGGCGAGGTGAAGCTGAGGTGAGGTACTGGAATTGGGTGCGCGCGACGATTGCAGCGGAAGAGCCAGCGACCAACATAATCGGAGAAGAAGTTCCTTCCATGCAAGCCTTTCTCGTGCGAGTTTGCGAATCGGAAAGAAAGCGTGCGGAGGCGGCGGGAAATGCGACGACCACGTTCCCCCACCCCCGGCCCCACGTCGCAGTCGACGCAAAGGGTGTGTTTCTCGGACCGCGCGCCCCTCTCTCGATCAAGGACGTGCGGCTGACGGCTGAAGCGATCAAAAAGAACATTTTCGACAAGGACGCACTTTCCGACGTCGAGTTCGTCCCGAGCGTGGACGGGAATTTCGTCCGCATGGACCAGTGCCTCCTGGCGGAGGGCGAAGACGCCGACTTGTGCGCCGGCGTGAGCGGCTCGCTGTGCGCCGCGTGGCAGCGGGACAAGGACTTGTGTCGCCAGTTGCAGGCGTACGGAACGGGACTGCGGAAGGAGGCAACGGCGGCGGAACGCGCGGAGATTCTCGAGCAACTGTTCACGAAGAAGAACGCGGCAGCCTGCACGCTGGACATGGCGTGCCGAATCTACCGAGGACTGACGGTGGAAGCGGCGGAAAGCTTCTCGGCCGCCAGAAAGCCGTGGATCTGGACGGAAGCCGGATGGAAGTGCGAGGCGGAAAGCTGCGTAGAAGCAGGCTCGGACGTCTTGAAACCGTACCTGCACGCGCTGCCCGGGCGGTTTTGCGAGCTGCAGATCTTCCAAGCTGTCATCGCGCGCCGGAAAGCCGGCGAAGCGGCCGCGCTGGTTGCAGTTCTGGAAGCGTTGAAGCGGGATGCGGAGACCGGTCCGGCTCCGGCAGGAGCAGGTGTTGGTGGTGGTGAGAAAATGCTTGCGATCGCGCAATACGCTTTGCCCCGGCTGCACGACGGGCTCGCGGAAGTGCGGAAGGTCGCAGGACTCTTCCAGCGCATTCTCCTCCCGACAAAAACGCTGTTGCTGCTGCCAGCAGCGTCTGTTTTGATCGACGACAAGAAGTGGAGGGACGACAATCCGAGCGTTGGCTCAAGTAGTTCGTCAGGGGCGGCTGGTGCGGCGGTGGCAGCTCCTGGCGCCGAGAACATCCTCCACGAGCGGATTTCGTTTGAAATCGGGCTGGCGTTGGGGGCCGAGCGGCGGTCGAAGAAGATGATGGAGAAGTACGGGTCGCGGAAGATCCAGGGCGTGCGCTCGGTGAAGATGGGGCAGCCGCTGGAGAAGCGCATTTCGGACATTTGCAACGACTACCCGCCCAAGTTTTGCGTGCGCGAACTGCTGCAGAACGCCGACGACGCGGGCGCAACGGAATTTTTTCTGATCTGGGACCGCCGCCGCTGCTGGAAGGACGCACCCGACTCGTCGTTGCTGTCTCCGGAAATGGGGACGCTGCAGGGTCCCTCCGTCTACGCCTACAACAATGCGCAGTTCAGTGATGCGGATTTCGAGACGCTGGCACAAATCGGCGAGAGCACGAAGGCCGGGGATGGGACCGCTATCGGCAAGCACGGCGTCGGTTTCAAGTCCGTCTTCCACCTGACGGATCTCCCATCGATCTGGAGCGGCTACGAGTACCTGTTTCTCGATCCGTTGCTACTGGCGCTGCGGGATCAGGACCAAGTGTCGAAAGACCAGCCCGGCTTTCGGTTCGGAAACGCGGACATGCAGCCGCATCTGGGGTGGAAGGACCAGTTCGAACCCTACCAAAATATCGCGGCTGCGCTCGACCTCCCACGCAGCAAAGGCGCGGGTTACCTGGACGGCTCGCTTATACGGGCGCCGCTGCGGGATGCCGCTTTTCGCGCGCGCGCGGGAAGCAAGGGGGCAGCAGCAGCAGCTTCGTCCTCATCATCTTCCGGCGTCGCCGCCTCGGCGGGGGGAGCGGCCGGGGCGCCCGCTAGCAGTTGTGCGCCGCGGATCACCACCGACTTTCTCGGCAACAACGCCGGGCGAAAGCAAGTCTTCGACTTCGTCAAAGATCAGGCCGAGGCCATGCTGCGGATGCTTCAGAACGTGCGGGAGTTCCGTCTCATCGAATTTTCCGACGATGAAGACGGACCGCAGCTGCTCCACAAAGTTGAACGCAATATCTCCGAAGGCGGGAAGAAAATCTTGCTGAAGGTCTCTTCCGCTCTCGAGAGTGGAGATCGGCCAGGAGCGGGGGCGGGCGGGCAGAATGCTGTTGTTCTTTCTGTCGTCGCAGAGAACGAGCTCGCACGTTTGGAAATGAACGGCGTGAAGATCGTCGAGGATCATCGCGTGGGTAGCGACGGTGGTCAGTTCTACTGCGGGCTGCCGGCGGAAAAGTACCCTTCCGGCATTGCCGGCCACCTGCATGCCATGTGGCACATGTCGAAGGATCGACGCACTATCCTGTTTGATGAGAACGAGGACGCGGCTGCGGTGCAAAAAAATCGGCTTGCGGCCACCCAAGTAGCGGACGCGTTGGTCGCATTTTGTGCGGACCGCGGAGCTGCGAGCGGAAAAACTGCTTCGCACCTGTTCCCGGGACAGCCGGCGCAGAGCAGCGGCGGGCCCCTGCAGAAGCACGTGGCCGAGCGTTTCTACAGGCAACTGGCCGCGGACGACGTTGGCGCGCAGGGCTGTCTCTACACCATCCATAAGCAGCGCATGTTCGGGAGTCTGCGCCGCTGCCTCGTCGTTTACGACGACACAGAAATACCGGAACTCGGAGCCTGCCACGAGCTGCTGCGGCACCCTGCGCTCTGGGCTGCGTTGGAAATCGAAGTGCTTCGCCTACCGCGATTCGCCGTCGATAACCTACGAAAAGTACTGGCGGACGGCGCGCTGCAGGAACTGACCGGAGCGTCGCTGCTCTCGAGACTGCGGGCAGATCAGAAAGAGCTGCCGTCGGGCGAGGACGCAGCTCGCATATTGGAGTTCTGTTTGCACGACCCGCAGACGGATTTTTCGGCGTTGGAGGGATGCAAGCTGCGCTGGCAGCGCGACGGAGCGATCGGCATTTTTCAAAGAGGGTCCGCTGCCCTCGTGCCGCATACGAATGCACAAACCAACATCTGGGAACGGGGCTGGAATTTTCTGAAGTGCTTCACCCAGTCCTCTGTGCTACACGAGGGATTCTCGCTGCAGCTTGTGCAAAAACTTGTGGATGCCGGCTTCGCGCAGCGATTTCAGATCAAGGACGTCGTGACCCTGTGTGAGCAGCAGCCGCAACCCCCGCAAAACGGTGTTTCGCTCACCACCCGCGCGGTGCTCTTCTGGGAGTGGTTGGATTCGTTCCAGCGAGGGAAAAACGACGTATCGCTTGATGCGCTGAACGACGTGCCGCTGCTGCTCACTTCGAGTGAGCAATTGCTGCCGCTGCGCTGGCGCACGCGCACTGTCCGGTTACCAGCGAACGCGTCCGTGCATCTCCGGTCCGCGCTGACGAAGTCGGGCGTGATTATCGCACGACATGATGTTCCGCCCAGCATGCGACAGCGAATTCTCGACGGTGACAGGCGCGCCGCGCAGGGCGGCGTGGATTCACCAGACGAACAGGCGTACGGCAACGCGGTTTTGATCGCGTTGTCCCGAACTGTCCCGGGTGGACCCGGGGCCGCGCCCCCGCTGGCCCCGTTCACGAACGACGAGTTGCGCGACCTCCGGACGGCCGTGTTCTGCGCGAACCCCCTCGGCCCCTATCTCGACGGCGCAGAGCGCGCAAAACCGCCTGCGGAAATTGTTTGCGCCCACTGGCCGCTGATCGAGACACTCGGAAACGGAAGTGCGGAGAAATACAAACGCCTCCCGGCGGACGTCCAGGGTAGCGCGCGGCTGCTGCCGCCTGCGCCGGCAATAAACGCAAATGTGGATGACCTGTGGAAAAGCAAGGTTGGCGACGTCCTGCACGTGTTTCGATCGGCCGGCGTTTGCGTTGGGAACGTCTGCGTGGAGACAGGTGATGCCGCGGTCGCTTTCTTGAAACAAACATACGGGATGTGCGAAATGCAGCCCGAGGAGTTCGCGCAACTGGTGCTGCAGAAGATACCGGATTTCCCGGCCGCGCGACAGGCCGCGCTCATCAAGCACGTCTGCGACCTTCCGAACATTCCCGCAGAAATCGTGCACAAGACCGAGGCGAAGTTTCTCCGCACACGCAGTGGGCAGTACCGGTGTTTGAAGGAAGTGCTTGCGCCATCTATCGAGAAGCGTTTCTCGCACGTCGCGCTGGACGAGGGTGCCGCAGACGACCTGTCCGACACCATGAAGACCTGTCTGCCAGACACTGCATTTCGGGGGACGCTGAAAGACGGCGAGGCAGAAGGAGTCGCGGACCACGTCGGCGCCAACAACTGTCGGGAGACGGCGCTGGCGCTGTTCAAATACTTGGTTGACAAGCACGCAGCATTCGCGCAGGGCCAGCGGAAGGAGATGTTCACGATGCTACGCGGAAAAAGGTGGCTACCGGTGATGCAGCGTCCGCCGGCAGTCCGCTGGAACGCAGACTTGCCGTGGGCCGGCGACGTTTATTTTCAACACCAGGTGGAGGGGGACAACCACAACTACAGCGGCGGTCTCTTCAAAGTCGGAGAAGGTGGCATTGACATTTTTCTGGAGCGAGATCTGTCCGGCGCCGGCGGCGAAGGAGTGGTCGGTGACGAGGGGGGCGTGGAGGAGCTCTCTACAAGCTCTCTGGTCGGCTACGCGTACCCGCTTCTCGAGGCGGAGCTGATCACGAAGGAGCATCTCGGAGCCGAGGGCAGCTCGTTTCTGCAGCAGCTTGGCATCCGCGTGAAGGTCGAAACCGGCCACATACTCGACAGCGTGCACGAGCTTGCGAAGCTGCCGGAAGCGGCATTGTGTAGCCACGCGGCGGCGATCACGGCCTCTGTCACAACCCTGTATCGCAGCATCAGTCCGACGGGCAACGACCAAGTGCGTCTGGGCAGCGCGGAATTCGTCTGGATCCCGGAGCAAACCTGCTTCGTCAAGCGCAGTGCGGCGTTGCGCAACAACTCTGTGGCGGGCCTGAAGCCGTACCTCTGCTCGCTTTCGGAAGCGTGGCGCGACTACCCGGTTTTCGGTGATTGCGGCAAGACTGTGGCCAAGAAGGACGTGCTTTCCGTGTTCGCCATCATTCTGGGTGAGCCTGAAAACGCCCACAGCATGGAGACTCGGCGGAAGGTTTGCGACGCGGGCCTGCTGCTGCTGAAGGACGACTTTTCCGTGAGCCGCAAGACGGAAGTTTCCGAGTTGCACGAACTCGTGTTTGCGACGAAAGGCAGTGGAAACCGAGGCATCTCTGCTGGGGACCGCTGCTACGTGGACAACATGCCGTGGCTGAAAAAAGACTCCCCCACTGTACACAGCATCTTCGACAGTCTGTTCCAGGTGGAGCCGTCTGCCGAAAACCTAGCGCTCTACTTCGGCGTGCCGACGGCGACGCAACTGTGCGTCGAGAAATTCAAAATCGGCCGCTCGCTGCTCGATACTGCCGAGGCGTCGTCCGAGTCGGCGGAAGACGAGGAGGAAGATGCGGACGAGATGGAAGTTGACGAGAGCGGCAACGACGATGAAGGCGAGGAGGAGTCCTCGAACGAAAATGAGGACGAGGGGGAAGGCGGGACTGTTCACGCTGCAAACCATTTCGCGGAGGTGTTACCGGCGTCGGACGATGTGAAAAACATGAACTCGACAGCGTTGTTTCGGCACGTCGTCAATCTTTCGGACTTCTGGGTGGATGCCTGCTGTACTGACCACGAGAGGCCGTCACCGTTGACAGCCATCAATGTGTCGTTCGTCCCGGCGAATACAACTTCCACCGTTGGGCCGGTTCCAGCGGGGAATAAATCGAAGGGTGGTAACAAGAAAGGCAAAGGGCGCGCTAATGCGCAGCTGGCACAGCCTGTGGAACAGGGAGCGCGAAAAGGAAACGGCGGACCAGTGCAGCGCATCTTTGCCGACCTCTTCGAGGATCTCTCTGCAGGCACCTTCCAAATCCAACTCGGTGGTGTCACCTCTCTCACGGATCAGCGCTGGGAGTCGCTATGCAGCGAGCGCGCATTGTTTGGAGATGCGGAGTTGGTCATCATCGTTTCCGGGAATGTCATTGGCTTCATCGATCCATCCGGCAAGCGACTACCGAGCCTTCGCTATCAGGACACGCGAGAGCCGATGATCCGGCTTCCACTCGACGTCTTCAAGATTCTGTTTTTCCAGGGTGTCGCCTCGCACGAGAAAGAACACGCGGATCTAAACCGCCTGAAAGAGCTCCTGTTCGGGGGAGCGAACGAGTTGCAGCAAACTAGGATACTGAAATTCCATTCAGAATACTGTCCGACGGCGATGCGACAGAATTTCCAGGATTTGGTGAGCTGCTTGGCGACGAAGTCGACGATCGACGGACAAAAAGACGGTGATTGGCCGCGCGAGTGCCTCGAGGCCTGCGTACTTTCTTCGTCGTGTAGGGAAATCCGAGTTTGCTTCTCGGAACAGCAGGTGACTTCGGGTGCAGGGCCGCCGAAGGGGAAGGGCGCCGTGCGATCCGCTTCTGCAACTTCTTCGTCGAATGCCGGCACGGGCTGCAGCTTTGCGGTATCCAGTGCCGCAGCTGCTTGTGACTCTGGAAGAGCGTCTTCAAGCGCCAGTGCGAGCTTCGCATCCTCTTCTTCGCAAGGCGGCAGTGGATTTCAGCTGCAGGAGCTGGTAACAACGTGGAGCTTTTCCAACCAGCCGCAGAATGCAGTAAGGTCGTTTTTCCGCGTAGACGAGGGAGCGTCAAGGCTGGTCTTTCCCGCGGATGCAACATTCAATCACCGCAAGCTGCAACCAGTTTCCGACAACCTGCGGACCGTGACACTCGCAGTAGGAGACGCCTGGTTTCTCAAACATGGCCCCAAGAAAGGCAGAGAGGGCGTCGTCAAAGAATCGGCCAAACTACTCGGGCTTGCGGTCGCGCACCGCTGTAATCGCGATGCGGATTTGTCGGCCGATTTGTTGTGGACGAAATTGCCACTGGAGGACGGCGGCAGAAGTATGGACCCTTTCACCGCTGGCGGAAATTACGACTTGACAGAGGAAACATCGCTGCACTTCTGCAGCGCACTTCTGCAGCATGTGCATCCGCGGCCGCGCGGACCTTTCAGCAGCGCGGGCACCGCCTTGCCGCTGCGAGACTACAAGCTGCTTCCGAAAGCGCCAGCGTCTTTGCCCGACTCTGCTGCCGCGCGGCGGTGGCTCCTCGAGCACGCGAGCCTAGTGGCTTTGCCGCAGTGGCTCGATAAGGTATGTGCATGCCACACAGAATCCTTTGAGAAAAACAGCAAACGACTCCCGGCCGGCACCTGCCTGCAGGCCGCGGACTGGACAGAGATCGTGCCCAAGTGTATCCCCGAGCAGCCGGCAGCGCCGTCGGGGGGGTCCCCCGCCGATGGGTCTGCTCCAGTGCCCATGTTGAAGCAAGACGTGCATGGAGAGCTGCTGCGTTGGTTGTTTGGGAATCGCGACCACTACGCGAACGACGACGCGGCGTCTGGGCTTCCGCGCAGCCTCCCGCTGTGGCGCCGGAGCGGCGAGCTGAGTGGCGGAGCTGTGAAGTGGTTCTGCAAAGACGCGGACTCGCTAGACATTGTGAAGGAGAAAGCACCGGCGAGCAGCATTGTGGATCTCTCAAGCTGCCACGTACCGCATGGAGACTTGATCGAGTTCCTGGGCCTGCAGCGGCCGGAGATCATCGCTGACGTTGTTGCGAGCACGGAGCGTTCTTCCGTTTCGTCGGCGGCGTTCTGGCGGTACCACTGCAAGAACGGGTCTTTCAAAGACACCAACTGGAAGTCCTCGCTCTCAGACCTGCACGGCGTTCTCACGCTCGCTACTGCTCGCTACCCGGATGTTGCTGTTGGAGAGGGAGTGGGAAATATGAAGGGGAAGCAGGGATCTTCGCGGCGCGGCGGAGGAAAAAAGGGGGATCAAGGAGCCGCGCCGGCGCAGCAGAACGAGGAGTTGCCGCTGCAGCCGTACTGCGCAATCAGTTCCTTGGAGGAGGTACGCAAAAAGCACGGCGATGCCTGCGCAGCTGCGCTCCAGCGGGTCGGCTGCAGGTTCAACGCAGACCCCCACTTTCCGAACAACGAAGCCAAGTTGTACGCCGGATGCGCAGGGGATTTCGTCGCGCAGCACCTCTCGCAGCTGCACGGGGAGCTCAACATGACGGCCGCAGCAGCCGAACTCCTGCGCCCTCTTCTGCTCAAGTCCGCGCAACTGGGCAGCGCTACGAATGCAGCGAAGAAGTGCGTCTGCGAACTGCCTCTCGTCGTCGACACCCGTCCGGGAGGAGACGGAGCTGAGACGACGACGTCGCTTCTGTCTTTGACAGAGTGCCTCTTCGTCGACTCCAGCACATTCGCATCGGCGTGCTGGGCACTGGGCCTGCCAGTGTTCAACGCGCAGGCCGACGAGTACAGATCGCTCAACCTCACTCGGGTTGACCTTCTTCAGGTCCTCGAGACGCATGCGGGCCGCATTGCGGCCGCAGCTTCGACGCCGGCAGAGCTCATCGTTGCCGCGGTGGAATCGTGGCCGACGGGCGACGGCGTCCGGGGTAGAAACATCAAAACACTCGCAAAACTCCGTCTTTTTTCGGGTGGAAAAGCATTGACTCAGCTGTGGGATGCCACCGCTCCGAATTCCGCGACGCAGCTGCTTTACAACGCCAGTCCTGCCGCGCTGCAAAGCAGCTTCTGGGCCGTCCCTGAGCCACAAATCATTGCCAAGCACACGCGCAAGCTGGACTCCTACCAGAACCTGCTCGACTTCTACACAGCCTTCGGCGCTGACAGTTTCGCAGGCATTCCGGGCGACAAACATGCGCAATTTCGCAAAAGCATCTTCGACAGCCTGGCGACGGTCTTCGGTGTGCGGTCGGGTGAGCAGCGACAGGGGCAGCAGAGTGTAGTGGGCCAAGAAGGTGAAGAGAATGAGATGGATGTCGATCACGAAGGAGACGGGAACGGCGGAAAATCGAGCCAAGAAGAGCGCAGCGCACAGCAGCAGAGCCACGCGCGCGTGCTTGCTGATACAATACTTCTTCCGTCGGGTCAGCCTCCCGCAGCGTCGTGGTTTAAACTGAGCGAGCTGTTCGAAGCAACATCAAGTCGGCCGATGATCGACCTCACAGACCTGGCTAGAACGAAGATGGTCGATTTGGTTTTCTCCGACGCGGCGGTTCCGGAGGATGTGCGCAATGCGATCCAAAATATGTTCTGTACGCAACCGCCACCAGATTTCCTTCTTTCGCAGCTTATCGAGCTTTCGAGCGCGCGGGCAGAAGGTGATGTCGTTGCGGAGAAGGACCAGCATCAGCTCGTAGGTTTGTACCGTGCTTTTCTGCGCAGCGGAATCTGCGAGAAGGCACCACTAGCGGCGCCCGCCTCTGCGCTCTCGGATGCTGACCGAAAGAAATGCAAGCCGCTGATAACCAAGCTGCAGAAGAAGGCCTGTGTCTTCGGGGTGGATGGCGTGCTGCGGCGGCCGGCGCGATTCTGTTTGCAGCTTGAAAAATCGCAGGAGCCCCTCTTTGCGTTGCCCGCGGAGTTGAGGGATTTGGATGCCTCGCTGTGGGAGATCTTGAAGGTGAAGAAGAAGGCGCCGGCCGCCGGGAGCGCGCGCCCAGCAGCAGTCGACCTGGCTGAGCGGCAAAGACAAGACTTCCTGTCACAGCAGCTACGGCATTCCGATCTCCGCATTCTGGTCAAGGATGGCCGCGCGGTGCACTTCTATCAAACGTCGTGGCGGTTGGCGTTCGACGGAGCGGTGGCGGCCGCGTCTTCATCATCCTCGTCGGCGTCTGCCTCCTCGTCAGCATTGTCCATGGTGCGGCCGATCCGCAAAGGAACGAAGACCACACCGTTGGGGCCGCTGCAGAGCGTCGAAGTAGATCTTAGTGCGTACTCCTTTGATGCGGTCCAGATCCTCTGCAGGTACGTTCTTGGGGAGAAGCTGCCGTCGATCTCCATAGCCGATGACGTCGCGGAAGAGCTAAAGGCGCTTGGGAACCTGCTCGGCGACGCCCACGTAGCCGACTTCTACGGCCGGCTGCTTTCTCCATGAGCTCACGTCGGGAGAAATTGGCTCTTGGGCTGTGATGTAGATTGGCAAAAGTGCAGGTGGCGGCATAACGAATTGTATCTGTAGTTCATTGACGCCGTCGCAATCAGCAACGCCATTCATAATTGCGGACTAGAACATACAGCTGCGCAGTATCTTAGATGTGCTCAGGAAGCAATACAAGACTGCGCCGCAATATGGAGCAGCATACACAAGATAGAAGGGATAAGCTGCTATAAAGAAAGTGTAAATTGCGTCTATAATCGAAATCGCTACGGCTACGGCGCTACAGAAGACACGAACTACGTACAGAAACGAGCTTTATTTCTGCGAGCTAGTGCTAGACAAAGACTACAGGCACAGGTACAGACTACTAACTTCTTATTACTAATTCTAATCAAAATGAAGCGCGAAATCATCAAGCTGTACCCTGACTCGTTGAACGTAAACGTTTTTTCGAGATGAACTCTGTCCGGTTCTCTCAAAGCAGGAGCTCTGATTGTCCTACACTCTTCTAGATGATTACTAACCAGAACTGTTTCTGCCTCTGCGTCTGCTTCCGCGACTACGCATGGACGACTTAGACAAAACTTAAATGGGGGGCTGAATGTGTTGACGTCTGCGCCTGCAACGGCGCAAGGCGCTCGTTTTTCTTCGTACGTTCTCGACCGACGCGTTTTCGGAGCCTAATGAATGAATTTGCCGGCGGAGTGGTTTCTGCAGCGCATTCAGACCCAGAGTGCGAATGGACACTGCTGATGTACTAGTATGCTCACTACAGAGTCAGAGAGGATGTGTGCTACGGGAACGAAGAGTGCTGCACACGGCGGAAGAAGTACTCATAGCAAAGTAACAAGTGCTCAAGGTTTATTACCACCACTACGCGCCTGCAATTACTCCAGGTTTCCTGCTAGTGTGCTGTAGTTACAGTTACACATAAGTACACTTACTGTTACACTTACGCCGAGGAAAACACGGGGAGGACATACAAGGTTGTCCTAGGGGGGAACTACTTTCGAGGAAGCGACGGCAAATGGCATGCCAGTCGTTGAATGACAAAAGCAAAAATGCTATAGGACGCACAACGTTAAGGAACAGATGCAGACTTGACTTACATTTGGACCTACGTTAATGCGTGCGCGAATGAATGAATGAATGCCGCTTGCATTAGCAAGCGAGTCACACCTTTAGTTTTAACTTGGAACCATGGAGGAGCGCTGCGGCGACGGGCATACAAGCGAGCAGCGCCATCTCTCGTCCTTGCTCGTCTGGCCAGAAGACGTGGGAGGCGATGGGCAAGAACTTCCGCCGCCGAGAGAATGGCATAGCGACAGTTTTTTGGACTGCAGTTCCAGAATGAACAAGAAGTGTACACCCTACACCGGAAGCAGGGAGCTACCTTCACGCTCCTTGCTGCAGGCAAGGCGCCTCACAACGCTTGCCCGCGACGAGGACTTGCTCTCCTCCGATGCAGACCCGACCGGCGCTCGTATCCACTCACACGCAGCACCCTCATGCACCACGGAAGATACTGTCAGAAATAGAAGTTCAGCCGGCAGCTCCACGCCTGAAGGAAGAACGTCTGAGGCGCGCCCTCTTTCCGCATCATCTGGTGACTGCACCAGTCTGGGCATTGAGAATCTCACTTCGACCGCTCTCTCTACAACCGGCACAACAGCGACAAGAAGAACTACAAGTCGCTACTCTAGTAGAATTTCGAAGGTAGCAGATGGAGATGCCGTTGCCAGCAGGGTAGAAGAGTCAACAACCTCCTTGTCGTACTTACGGGCCATGTTGCCGCAGCAGACGTCGGGCACAGAAGCTTCGCAAACGAGGCGCACTCTGTCGCTCCCGGAGTTTCCGGCTCCAGGCTCGATACCTACTAGGGGCCTGACTGACAGTAGTACAGCTTCAGAGGACCTGCTTCTTTTTCGTGACGACCGGATGAAGACGACGAGGAGCAGCGTGGCCGCAAAATCAGCCGCGGATCCCTGGGAGAACGAGAGCGAGTGCACGTATCACAGCGAGCAGGAGGAAAACAGCGCCGAGGGGAGAAAATCGCATTTGTCTGAAGATCAAGACCAGCTGCACTTCGAGGACCAGGAGCGAATGAAAACAGCGCGGAGCAGCGTGAAATCTCTCGAGCGGCGCGGCTCGGAAACTGGGAGTGACTGCACTTATCACAGTAATGCGGATCATGCGGAAAGAAGCGTAGAGATTGAAAAACCAACTTCACGACGCGCAAGATACGGCTAGGGTGTAGGTGTACCGGCTGAACTCTAGTGAGGTATTCGTGCTGCGCATTCTTACGCAGTAGGTGCAAGTATCGACGAAGAGGGGAACGGGAGCGCTTTCCGTGCTCCTCAGTCGTGTGAGTGAGAATGACACGTTAATTTTGGTGGACAAAACTCGTTCTCAGCAGTTCAACACTGGTGTTCGGTACTTACCGAAGTAGAATAGAGAGATTATTGGGGTAAGGCGCGTGGGACTCGTTTCTTTGGAAGACGATGCCTACAAGCTGGCCCTTAAAAATGCGAACGTGCTCCAGCATCCAAATAAAAAAAGTAAAGCAAAAGCAAATACATGATAATGATCATGCGACAGGTAGCACGAGCACCGAAGCGCCCGTCATCATCGTAAGTAAGTAAGCAAGTATAATGAGTAGAGTGGGCTTTCGTAATCGTAAATAGATTGCTCGTGTTAGCAAAAATTGGCGTCAAGAAAGCGGAGCTGCGCTCACTCGCAGTAGCGCTCTCTCACACGACACGTGCGAAGATGATAAGCGAAAAAAAAGATATCAAAACAAACGAAACGCTGACGTAATTCATTGGGAATCAAATGCGCAAGGAACTGAGTGAGTTGCATTGGGCTATCGATCTTCATGGCCTGCTGCGCGAGGGGCATGGACGCAATACGCACCTGGACGGGAAGCCAGCCGTGATCACGAAATGAAAACTGACAGAAGATAGAGCAAAAAAAAACGAAAAAACATGTCTGAACCTGAAGCGAGCAAGAGCGTCCGCTTGCGCGGCGAGAACTGGCGAGAATCCATCAAAGCCCCGATGCGTGTCGAGACTGCAACTGAGGGACGCGGCAGTAAGAAGAACAGGCGCAGAGCGTCAGACTCCTGAAGTGTGGAGCTGCAAATGAACAATCTTCTTCCCTGGTTTTTTCTTTTTTGGTACATGCAGCTGCTAGGTAGATCCCTCGTAGGGTCCTTTACGCTTGAGAGGTATTTCTGAAACAGGGTGAGCATGAGGTGGAGCTGTGTGTGTAGCAAGTTCAGAGTGATGCGTGATCCTGCACGAGGGAGCGCATGAGGTTTTCTACGGGCTCGAACAAAAATGCAAGTTCTGCCGTGCGTTTCTGACAATGAATCTCTTACGCAGGATCTGCACTATTTGCGAACTACGGATCGAAGTAGCCCTTAGCCAGCGGCGGCCGGCTTAGCTCTTTAGTTTTACCCAGTTTTCTTGGTGCGCCCGTTCGCGGCACCGACCATGAAGCGCAGCGACGATCAGGCAGAGACAATTTTCCAGGTCGAGCGCCGAGCTCAGCAGCCCAAGCGGCTCTCATCAGCAAGCTTGGTCTGGCCGGAAGATGACGTAAACGTCGCGCAAGAACATGCTTTCCGAAACCACAAGCCGCACATCGATCGCGTGGCGGATTCTGGCTCGACAAAGACAAGCGAGCCTCTTGATATCGAAAGTGGCGCCACTACGTCACGTTTTCTGTTGCAAACAGGGCACCCGCACCGCGCAACATCCTCCCTGAAGAAGGACTCGCCGCCCTCAGGTGTGCGCCCTGCAGTCGCAGCCTCAAAGCAACTCGCACCATCTTCGGCCGGCAAATCCGCGGCCCCCACGGATACTTCCACCCCAGGGAAGATCCCCGAGACGCGCGTCTTGGCTTCATCGTCGAAGTCTACCGCTGTGGGGGGCGCCGTGAGTCTCGCCACGGCCCTGGCCCCCGCGACACCCCTCTCGTTGCCATCGGCTGGACCGCCGCGAGCGATTTCAGACGAGTCCACATCTTCGGTCCTGGAAGCACGAGATCTACACTTTGATGCCCGGCTGAAAACCACGAGGCGAAGCGTGGAATGCGCTGTCGAGTTACTGCCCGCCACAGACGACGACGAGAGCGACTGCACGTATCACAGCGGGGACGAGTGTGGAAAGCTGCACTCACGACACACAGCGCGCGGCTCTTAGCGTCTACGGGTTGGGTTTGAGAAGTAAACAGGTTCAGCTTTAGTATGCAGTGACAAAGTGAAAGTTGTGTTAGTTTTAGTTTACCGATGCGTTTAGGAAAGAAAATCGTGAACAGGTGGCACAAGTCCAGTGAGTACTAAAAGATATTTCAGTAGGCAGTTGTAGGCATGACCGCAAGCCAGTTTGAATTATGTTGTACAGACATTAGCACACCTTCTCATGACTACTGCTGCGTAGCCACTGAAGTATGTACTCCGTACTTTTTGGATGCGCGTGGTATGGTGCTCCAGATCCGCGACATTAAGTTTTTCAAGCGCGCAAGTTTTGAATGTCCGAAGCGGAAAAACAAAAATTATGGAGCCTGCACTGATTCGTATTTGTGTTGCTTGGTTTTCGAGTCGTGTTTCTGCTTTTGGGTTTCTTGAGCTTGGATCGATTTTTCTATGCAGCCATTTGGGCCAGTCTCTGTGGCAAGTTCAGAGCGGTTGCAAGTGTGTGATTTTTTTTCGTTGCTTTTGTCTTCTCAAAAATGAATCGCTTTGACAATTACCCGCCCGTGTCGGAGTCGGCGGACCACTCCCGGTTCCACCAACGTCGAAATATCTCACCGAGCAAACTCGTAGGTGGCGGGCGTAGTTGACTTTGGGTAGAAAGAATGACGCAGCAGCAGCACTAAGTCTTAGCTCCGGCCTCACACAGCGTTCCTTATCAGGACGGTCATGATGCCTCGCTCTGACGCGGAAGCCACAATTGGACAGTCTTCTTCGCCGCACCGCATCGGGTCTTCCGCTTCGCCGCCTGACCCCGAAAATACTGAGCCAACCGAACAGCCCAAGCGTCTGGGCCCGTTTTTGGTCTGGCCAGATGAGGACGAGGAAGACGAGCAGATTAAGCGGGAACTACAATCAAGGCAAAATAGGCGGCACTCCGAAGGCTGTGAGGACGATTTCCACGTGAGCGGTTCCGCTTGCGAGCACCACGATGACATCGGAAGCGTCAACTCGTCTTCCTCATGTTCCTTGGTCCGACTCGGTACCCGGCGGGCACGAACGTGTTCCCGCGAAGGCGTCATCTTCTCCGCGGGCTCACTTGCCCCAGGAACGACCGATCCGCGCGCTTTAGCTCCATCTTCGAGCTCGACCAGCGCGGGGGGCAACGAAACGACTGTAGCAACTTCTTCTTCTTCGGCAGTGGTGCCTACTGGCATCCCTCCAGCACCTTCGACGAAAAGCAAAAGGGGAGTAAGCGCTCCGAGCGAGAAAGCGCCTCCAGCGCCGGAAGTGGACACAGTGATGGAACGACAAGCTCGTTCAGCGCCAGCAGGCTCGCCTTCTTCGGCTCGACCGCCGCGACGGAAGTCAGAGGAATCTTCGGCACACTGGCGCGTTTGTCCCTTCCGGCAGCTCCAGCGTCGCTATTCAGACGCATCACAGGTGGCAGCACGGACGGGGATTGTGATATGCACTTCGACGACAGGATGAAAGCAAGAACAGGAAGTGTGAAGTACGTTGTGAAATCCTCGGGAGCTCGGTCGGGAACCGGGAGCGATCGCACGTACAACAGCGACGAGTCGGCGATCCTGGCTAGGCTGGGGTCGACGTCTAGAAAATCAGAATCACGCTGAAAAGACGTCAAATACTTATCGCAAGAAGGGTAGATTCAGGGATTCCAAAGTGTTTTAGAATGTAGTACTAGATCAGACGTAGACGTAGTTGCAGTTGTAGTTGTAGAGACTTTCGCTTTCCGCTTCCAGTAGAGAAGCTGAGTATGTGTAAATGATACTCATGGAGGATTTTTCACTTAAAAAAATAGTAGTTGAAAGCTGGCACGACAGTGATAATGCCGCTATTTATCGTTTCTTCGGCGGCCGAGCAAAAAATCGGCGGAAATAAAACGATGTAGCCCTCACGCAAGCACAAATCGCGGATAGTATGCCGCTCTCACGCAGGTCGAGTATAGATTTAAGTAGGACTACACATGGACATGGACAAGGACAGCTCCGACGTAGCGTAGACACAGGAGGAGCAGGTTCATGGTACCACTCCGCCATACATGACGGCGCTTGGGGTGACGTGAGAGTAAGGAATTTGAGTGAAGAAACAAAGTTTCCTGCGAAGCCGATTCTTGACGCTGCCCGGCCAGAGGGTTTGTTGGGTGGAGATGGCGCCAGGGTACCAGACTTTCCTGATCCTACCCCGATATAACGCAGCACAGCGACGGATCATGTGTGAAACAAGTATATCGCATGGGCATGGTTGGTGCAGGCAAATAGACCAAGGCTTTCGTCGTGAGAGCTTTCACGACCACGACCGCCGCGCACCCTCTGGGGAGAGAAAACCAAAGTGAAACACTTCTCATCGGACACGCTCTTCTGCGTCGAGTGGGAGCGGAGTGTGCAGCTACTCCTACTTACTCCTCCACCTACAGCTGCATATGCTCTGCGTTCAAAATATTCAGTAATACTTACGTAGCATGCTGTGATCGTCGGGGAAGGAATCTTTTAATACGTACGTCTTTCTTACAGAAAAAGCTTCTCAGGATGAACGAGGTGATTCAATCGTTTGCGTTCTCCGCGCTCGAGTACGTTCCGGATTCCGTCAAGGACGCGACGGGGTTGCAGAAGCAGATTCTGGATGATGTCGCCCACATCAAGGACGTGCGGCTCGAGCGCATTGCGTTTTTGAGTGCGGAAACTAACAGTAATTCAAATTCTTCCTCCTCCTCTTCCTCTCGTCGCAAAGAGGATTTCCTCACGCTGACGTACCACGACGGGTTCCAGATCTGGAAGGTGCTCATGGCGGACAACAACGGCAAAGAAATCGTGTCGTACTCGATCCCGAACATGGGCTTCGTGCGGCTTTTGCCACTGAATCCCGACTGCGTGCTCTCGAGGGCGCGGTACGACGACGACCACAATGTTGATGCACGCGAAGACGATAATGGTACAGCTACAGGAGCCGACGACGCCGCGGCAGACAGCACGAGCGAGCCAGCGTTCGCGGACGCGGAGGCCGGCCCTGCGTCCACGGCGGACGAAGCGGCGGAAACAAGTCTGCTTCGGTCGCCTCTCAAAGAACCGTCGGTAAAAGGCGCGAGCAGGGAAGCCCCGCTTTCGCCCCTCGTCGCGTACGTGCAGCAGAATGAATCGAAGAAGATTCACATCTTCAGCCTGCTGCAGAACGACACGGTGTACGTGTTGCTTACGGCTCAAAAAAATGCATTGTTAGACGCATCTTTTAAAAACGGCCGTCCCTTTTTTTGGCCTGTTGTGGGCGCTTTTTGCCTCATCACTTGGAC